>JAJTUV010004136.1:0-27111 GCA_021653895.1 Mastomys natalensis | reverse complement strand
GAGAGAGAGAGAGAGAGAGAGAAGAGAGAGAGAGAGAGAGAGAGAGAGAGAGAGAGAGAGGAGAGACAGAGAGACAGAGACAGAGAAAGAGAGACAGAGGGAAAGTCGGCCTGTGGCTTTTCAGTCTGAGGCGGCTGTCTCTCTGGAGTTCAAAGCCTGCCTGTGCTGGCTCACAGGAAAAAAACAAACAAACAAACTTTGTCCAGTGGTGCACCACTGCAGTCCCTGTGCTCTGGAGTCCAAGGTGGCTGTCTATCTCTCTAGATGGAGTTCGAATTCTGCCTGTGCTTGCTCACAGGAAAGAGAGAGAGACAGAGAGACAGAGAGACAGAGAGAGAGAGAGAGAGCGAGAGAGAGACAGAGAGAAAGAGAGAGAGACAGAGAGAGAGAGAGGAGAGACAGAGAGAGAGAGAGAGAGACAGAGTAAATCTATTTAAGGTTCAATTAAAATGTAGAATAAGTTTGCTAGTATGTCTTTCTTCAAGAATTTGTGACACCAAATCAGCAGCATATTAAATATGAGCAAGAAGTGAGCCATTAGCACTTTTGCTCTACCATATCTCCATGGGCAAACACTGAGAACTAAAAGAATCACATAAAGCAAGAAATTTTAATTAAAACAAATTATATAAGGGCCTTCTGCAGAGTGGATTTCCCATATTTTGGCAGAGCACTTGCAGATTTGAATAAACAAAACAAATCAAGCTCTGCCTCCAAAACTATTAACATTTTCACACACATTTATACATTCAATAACAGCCCCTAAAATGTAGTTCATAGTATCTCCTTCCTGTTGGTGGCAAAGATAGATTTGAGGCATGATTTGCACTTCATCTATGCTGCTGATGCCACTTTCAGATCTCTTAATACTCGTAGCCATGGGTTCAGTCTTGCATTTGTATTTACTCAGCAGGTGTCTTACTTAGGGCATGTGTTGCTATGATAAAACACCATGACCAAGTCCCATAACTTAGTCCATTGTCAAAGAAATTGAGGCAGGAACTTAAACTAGGACAATGATGCCAGAGACAGGAGGACAACCTGAGACTGTTTTATGCTGCACACTGAGGAACTTGACTCCTTCAATTCGTACTTTCCAAATATCAAAAGCAAACAGAAATGGAACTTTGGTGACTGTTATCAAGCTTTCTTGAACTAAACAGTATTGAAACTGGTTGTACAAAGAGTCAAGAAAACACGTGGCGCAACTTAGGTGCTCCCCTGGAAGTTCAGAGACCTCAGTTGTTGCTCCAGCTTTGGGTCATAATAGAGTGGCCACCAACTCCATTTAGGACTTCAGTTTTTCTGCCTACAGAACCAGTTGCTGAAGATAATCTCTGGAAGATCTCTGGCTCTCAAGGACAATGTATATAGCATCCTAAAAGCAAAAAAAAAAAAAAAAAAAAAAAAATAGAAACAACTTTTGAAAATGCAAAGCAGTGACTACTGACATTACTAGAGGATACATATTAGTATTGAGTTCAGTTACTTTATTGCAGTCTCCCCCACCCCCCACCCCGATCCATGAGCACTGGAATTAGTGACTCCGTAGAAGATGATTTCAGATGTCACATAATCCCATGGCTGGATTCTGCAGATGCAAAGAAATTTGCTATTGCCACCATTCCTGTTTCCTGGTTCTTCCTTTGTTCCTTCCTTCCTTCCTTCCTTCCTTCCTTCCTTCCTTCCTTCCTTCCTTCCTTCCTTCCCTCCTTCCTTCCTTTCTTTTTTGAGAACATAATGCAATAAAATGGGTTGAGAATTGGAGCTCAAGGGGGCTGTAGTCCAGTCGGTAGAGTATTCACCTAGCATTCCTGAAACCAAAGTTTGATTCCGAGCATGAACTGGGTTTTTGTGTTTGTAATCACAGCATCACTATACAGAAACAGAAGCATGAGAAATTCCAGGTCATCCTTGGCTACATCAAGGAGTTCGAGGTTAGCCAATGTTTTGTAAGACACAGGTTTTTAAAAAGTAAACATACTATGGCATTGAGCAGAAGGTAACTGAACTTGGACAGTCTTAACGGGTCAAAATTAAAATGGGCAAGTGAGGCATTCATTTTAGGCACAAAATCTGGTAGGGCACTAGAAACCTCAGAAATTACGACAAGTACCATTTGAAGACAATGCTGGTAAGAAATCAAAATTAATGCCAAAAGTCCACAGTGAGTGTAATGTCAAGGCAGACAGTCTTGCTAACATTCCCTGAAAAAAGTGAACCTGAAATGATCACCAGTCTGGCGTGCTCCTAGGGTGAGGAGCAAGCCAGAGACTAGAAGAACTCTACCTAAAATCTCGGGCCCCATGAGGGAGTAAGTTCAAAACAGATGATCCTCACATGGAGTCACTATGGCAGGCCCAAGCAAGGAGTAGACCTGAGAGGACCACTAGACTGGACAGGGAGCATCCTTGAGATGACCACCAGTCCAGTACTTCACAGGCCTAGGTGGGGGCACAGATTATGCCTCTGAGATGACCCCTGCCTAGTTCCATAATGCACAAGTGGGGGCTAGCACTCCTGATACCACTCCTGAGATGAACCCAGACACTTAGGACACAGAGCAAAACTGAGAGGGGCAAGTAAGTGATGAAGAATCAAAAGAGAAAGAGAAACAGAAGGATGTGGGTACAATGAAGAAAGGCAGAACTAGAGACTCAAGGGTAGTAAGGGACAGCATGATATGAGTAGCCAGTGATGCTACCCGAGATTTTGGTGGGATGCTGGCCTATGCTTCCACTAGGGACCACCCCTGGGTCCATGGTCCTGCAGCAGCAGGGATCTGTTACTACCATAGGTCAGGTGAACGTCCTAGTCTGGGCTGCTGCCCAGGGACATGTTGATATCTGAGGCTCTGCAGAACTGACCCCAGCTGTCCAGCTGCATGTCTGTCTCACCACTGGGGTACCCCAGTGCCACCAGGAGAAGCTCAGGAAAACAAAACACAGTCTGCAATAGGGATCCCAGTCAGAACAGGGTCCACAGGTCTGCACTTCCCCTCATGGCATCTAAGCACCAGGCAGGAAGGGGATGGCTGAGCCCAGAACGGGGTAGAATCTGGTTTGGTTCTGAGTGACTGCTGAGAGTATGGAGGGGCTGGAAGACGGAAGGCCTGCTCCAGGAGATTTATGTGAAGGCTCTTTAAGATGAAGGCCCAGCCCCCTCACCCTTACCCCCACCCCAGGCAATCTTGGAGGAAGGAGATGTCCTTGCCTATCCAAAGTGTTTCATTTGATGGCAGATGTAAATGCATACACCTTATTCAAGGCGAACCAGGAACTGAATACCTTTTGTGGGAAGGAATGCCCAGAAAGGGAAGCTCATTGGCTGAACACTCAGGGCCTATCTAGATACCTCATTAGTGTGGAGAACTCCAGGTTTTTATGCTATATGACTGATTGTCATGGTCCTTCAGTGGGGTGTCATGGTGACATGTTCCAAATCAGGTAGCTTGACAGGGAGCTGGCTCTATGCCCACAGTTCTCAATTCTGAGATTCTCTAGGGTTTGAGCCTGCTCAACCTTACCAGTTCTTCTATCTGGTGTCACAGTCTAGGTCCACTTGCCTCACATCCATCCTTCACTTGGGCATCCTGGGGTGTGAGAGCAGGAGAACTGACCGTACCCCTAGCCAGCTACAGTTTTTGGGAGAGCAGCTGTACATTGTGGGAGTTGCAGGTGAGCTGGCCCCAAGGGTATAAGCATGGGAAAGCTGGGCCCTGTCACTTGTTTTCTTTGTGGTGGCATAGACAAGGGAGAGATAACCTCCTCCCCATCTTGTTCCTCACCAACTGTGGAAGGTGGGAGACCTGGCCTTGGGGTCATTCCTGATGGCAGGAGAGCTGACTCTGCCTCTCACCAGCTGCTGCCCTCAGGAGAGTGGGCCTTGCACATCCACTGGGGCAGCATAGAAGAGCTGACCCTGATGGCTCAACCAGGCCCCAGGGGCATGAGGGTGGGAGAGCTGGCCCTGCCACTGGTCTGTCATTCAGTGACATGGGAGAGGAAGATATGACCTCCCTCTACCCCCTTGCCACCTACAGCAGGCAGGAAAGCTGGTCCCAATGTCATCAGAGCAAGAGGGCTATCCCTGACCCTCACCTACTGCAGCACTCAGGAGTGCCAGCCCTGCAATTAACCTGGGCAGCACAGTAGATCTTGTGGGACAGTGGACCATGCCAGGAAACTTGCTAAGGTAGAGTGGTTGGCAGCCGATAAACCCAGAAGGGATGATTCGAGTTTTATCTGCACCTAACCAGGACTCTGTCATGTGACCACACTCCCTACAGAGGAATGTGACCTGTGGTCACATAGATCAGAACAGAGTTCTCCATGCTAATGAGGTATCTAGAGTTCCTGAGGGTTTAGTCAATAAGCTTTCCTTCCTGGACTTTACCTCCTGCAAAAGGTATTTAATCTCTGGTCTACCCTGAGGAAGTGGTATGCACCCATTTTCCACAATGAACAATCAATAAACAGTTGGGAATGGAGGACTATCTCTTTATCAAGAACCACCATAGGAAGCATAGAGAAAGCCTTCGTCTACAGAGTCACTCCACTACCTAAAGTCTCCCTCAGAAGGCCCTCTGCTCCCAGACCCACCACCACTGAGCTAAGCCAGGGGCCCCATCCCTACCCCAGCCCCTGGCTTGTCATCAGCCTACATAGGCCCCCTCCATTCTCGGCTCTTCTGAAACTTCCAATAGTGCCTGAATGTCCAGGAGTCTGAGAAACCCCTTGCTCTGGCCTCATCATAGGCCTGTGGACCCCTGACCCTCCATTCCTGACTCTTCTGCAGTTTCCAGCGGCAACTGGACACCCTGGAGTCAGGGAACCCTAGCTTCAGCCTCCCATATCTTAGGCTGTGTTTTCCCACCCCCTGAGTGGTGGATTGGCACTTTCTTCAAGCCCAGAATCCAATGGTAAAGCAGAGTAAATACAGTCAAGCATCTCTGCATTTTGCCTGCCCAGCAGAGTTCCCATACACAGGTGATGGGGTAAAGCACAGAACCACAGAGTTAGCCCTGGATATGAGGTTTGTTGGTGAGTTGGCCCTGAGGGCATAAGTATAGGAGAGCTGGCAGTGCCTCTTATCTGCTGTGTGGTGGCTCAGAGGAGGGAGAGATCTCCTCTCCTCCCTTTTGCCTTAGCCACTTGTAGCAGGCAGAAGAGGTGGCCCTAAAGGGATCCTGAGAGCAGGAGATGTTGAGACTGGGAGAACTGACCATGTCCCCCATGTCTGCTGTAACACTTGGGAAAGAGGGTCAGGGTAGAGCTACTCCTGGTTGTGGGGGTTGTTAGGTGAGCCAGTCCCAAGGCCATGAGAGTGAGAGAGCTGGTATGTTGACCAGTTCACATACCTCTCAGACCCAGATTCAGAGATTTGAATTGGCCCACTCCAAGTCTACCCCATTGATGAACTGCTGGAGTGCATGAAGGGACTGATCCTACAGATCCAAACTACAGGATCTCCATGACACTGGGCAGCAACAGGATATCTGAGAGGAGTAACAGTAAGGTTCCAGTATTGATTGTGTAGCAGAAGCCAGAGGCCTGGTTCCACACACAGGAGTCACTGCAATGAGCAAAGAAGTGTGGACAAAAGAGTATACTGTGAGCACACTGTGACACACTATAGCTTCTACAATGAGATTTTTTTTCTCTGTTGGTGTGGAAGGTTGCAAGGGTGGAAGGTGAGTACACGAGGAGGGGGAGAGGAGTGGTATTGGGGTGCATGATGTAAAATTCACAAAGAACCAATAAAAAAGTTTTTTAAAAAGCCATGTAGAGAAAACTAGGAAATAACCTACGGTTTCAATCCTAACTTGGAAGTGGGAGGCAGAAATCTCAAACACAAGGCAAGGTAAGTAGATTTGATGGCACCCAACCAGCAGTCCTAGCTACCCGACTAATATGCAACTCTCACTGGCCTTAAATCAAGTAGGAGGATTTGGTATGACTCTTATATGGCAGGACTGGCAAGAGATCCATATGGGGGTTGGGGACTATAGCTTAGTTGGCAGAGTTCTTACCTAGCATGCATAGAACTTGATTTCAAAGCCACCTAAATGAGGTATGGTGCTGCCCTTGAAAGATGGAGGGAGAAGGATCAGTAGCTCAAAGTCATCCTTAGTTACATATCAAGTTTGAGGCCAGTCTGGGCTATATGAGACCCTGTATCAAAAAATAAAAATGATTTTTTCTTTCTTTCTTTTTTTCTATATATTCCTTCCTATATCTTAGAGTGCAATAGCCACATGCCAACTGTTTGAAACTAAACTACTATATGGACCTAAAAACAAGGAAAATCCAAGTCAGGGAGGCTGATTATACCCTGCCACCAGTGCCTAGGTGAGAGACAGACAGGAGAGGTGGCCATCAAGTGGCTAAGGTAAAATGTGAACCTGTTTATTCTGCATGTAAGAGAAAACATTCTTGTTCTTCTCAAATCCATATTATTTTGCTTTAAATGGTGATTTCTATTTCCATCCATGTTTCTAAAATGACATCATTTTATTCTTTTTAATGGCTGAATGATACTCTATTATGAATAGCACAATTACTTTATCTGCCCACCCGTTGATGCACATTCAAGGCAGTTCAGTTTCTTGGATATTATATATAGTCCCAGGAGTGGTATAACACATGGCAGTTCTATCTCTAATTCTTTGAGAAACATCTGAACTGATTTCGACAGTGGCTGCATTAATTTACATTTTTCCCAGCCTTCAGCCAGTCTAAGTCTTTTGCATTTTCACACGACTGTTATGATCAATTTATTAATTTAAGAATAAAGCTAATGAACCTTCAATTTACCAATTCTGTAGACTCATTTTCTGGGTATTGCTACCATAACAATATTAAGTATTCCAATACATGAACACAGGCTGTGTTAAATTTCATTAGGGGCTTCTTTAATTTCATGCAACAATGTCTTAAAATTTTTCAGTATAAAAGTTTCAAGCTCATTTGTTGAGTTTATTCTTATGTATTTTATTGTTTTAATGCCACTATAAGTACTAATTTTTATTTAAAATTTAAGATATTTTAATTTTAATTAAAATTTAATTATATTAATTACCCCTCTCACCAAACCTTTCCATGTCACATCCTCATTCTCCCTTAAATTTATGATCTGTTTTGTTTATTTATTATTGGTGTGTGTGAGTGTATGTGTGTGTGTGTGTGTGTGTGTATGTCTGTGTGTATGTGTGTGTTTGGGGTATGCTCTTGTGAGTGTAGTTGCCCATGATAGCCAGAAGAAGGTGTCAGGTTCCCTGGGTCTAGAATTATTAATCTATAGGTCATTGTAAGCCACTTCTTGTGAGTACTGGAAACTGAATTTAGGGCCTCTGGAGAGCAGTACATGTTTTTAACTACTGAGACATCTCCCTCTAGTCCCAGAACTAACTAACTAAACTAACTCTCTCTCTCTCTCTCTCTCTCTCTCTCTCTCTCTCTCTCTCTCTCCCCTCCCCCCCCCCCCGAAATCTGGTGATTTCACTTAAAAGTCCTTTTTCATAGGAAAGGGCCACATTTTTCTGTTTCTTTGTGTACATCCTAACCTTTTATTGAAAACTGAATGCTTTAAGATATTATAATATGACAATCCTGGAAATCCAATCCTCCTAAGGAGTTAATTATTCTCACTTTTTTTCTTACTTATTGTTGCTGCTGTTTGTTTGTTTAAAGGCTTTGCAAAAATGAATTCTGGTAAGTCTGTAATCTTCATTGTGTGAGGCCACTCAGGTTTCTGCCTGCTTAGCTTCACCATCAGCTAACGCTTCACGCCCTCAACTAGTAAAGCTCCCAGGCTCTCAAAGGTTTTACTGTGCTCTAGGAAATTACTTCAGTGCTTGGACACATAGTTTACAACTCTGACTCAAGGTCAGCCAGAAACAAAAGATTGAGCTATCTGGGGTCCTTTTTAGGCTTCCACATAGTTCTGAGTCAATGAGTGGAATTCTATATCTCAAGAATATACTGAGACATTTCAAGTGCCCCTCTGTTGATCTCTTTTCCCTAGTTTACATTTGGACTTTGCCTCTTAGTCCCAACTGTGAACACCAACTCAGACTAGATGGCCACTTAATTTTCTTCCATAAATAATCCAGGGATAACAAGCACACACACATAACACACACAAACACATATGACACACACACACAGAGATATGCAAAAACTCACAAAGGATATTTTCCTACTATACCTAAGTGAGAACCTGGTGCTAACACCTCCTCCTATATCAACTTTTTCAAGTGAATTTTGATAATGTACTGTGACCCAGCGTGGAGCTGGCCTGAAGAATTGAACTATTGAACTCAAAAGGTTGCAGGCCTGGAGTGATGTAGGGCTGGCAGAGACATCAGCTGGAAGAATCTTGTTTCCAGTTTAGAAGAACCATCCCATTGCTTGCTTTGGGTTTAAGAAGAGTTAACGATCATTGGTGTTACTGTAGCTATTAAAATCAGAATCTGGGCCCTGGCATTCTTAACAGCTGGGCTTGGCCACCTATCCTCTATATGCTAATTAAAGAGAGACATGATAGTGAAAAGCAGAAATGTATTCAATGTGTCTATATTGAAAAGGGGTTTACTGACCCCTTCACCTTTATTGGGTTTTTAACCAGCTCAATGCCAATGTCCTCTGGTCCATGGTAGCCATGAAAACTAGACAAAACTAACAGCTAGTGGGAAAGAATAAGTGATCTGTAGCTCCCTGAAGCCTCATTCCCAGTGAATCATCAACATTAGACTTGTCCAGTAGCTTTCTGAAAATTGTTTTTTCAGTGGTAGTGAGTTGGGAGGCAGAGACACACAGATCTCTGGAAGCTGCCTGACCAGTTAATGTAGCCTGTTCTGCAAAGTCCTAAGCCAATGAGAGACTCTGTCTTAAACAGAAGTGGAAGGTGTCTGAAGAATGACCCTTGAAATTGTCCATTTTATCCATGCATCTTGAAGAAAACAGACCATCATTACCCTGGGGATCCTACATGAGACTCATTTGACTTCTGGAGGCTTTGGCTGCAGATTCATGATCTGCTGATAAGCCATCAAGGAGAGATGGAACATTTATAGCCTGAGCAACGCACTATTCAAGATAATAGTATGATAGCTGGATAAGACTGAGGACAAAAGTGAAGGAGACATTAACTGTCAGAATCATGGGCTTATGGATTGAACATTTCATTTGCCTTACCCTACTTCAGGTCTGGGTAAAATGTGTTATCATAGTAAAAAAGAAAGAAGAAAAGAAAGAAAGAAAGAAAGAAAGAGAAGGAAGGAAGGAAGGAAGGAAGGAAGGAAGGAAGGAAGGAAGGCACTTTGGGATCAGTCCGCCCCATCACTTCCAAGTGCTCTAGTTCTCATCTCTCTTTTAGAAGCATGCATTTGATATGTTTATTCTGGGCATTTTTTATATGCTTTTACATACAGTGCTGTATTCAATTCCTATTTTAACTTCACAGGGTTCTTGCCCGTGCACTAGTGCACAAATTTTAGTGCAGAAAGATATGCATTACATAGGCTTTCCAAAGTCACACTTCTGCAGTTATTTGCATTAAATCTGGATTTTCTGACTCCTTGTATAGAATTACACTGAAAATTTGCTTGCTTAGGAAATCTACTTGTTATAACGAATTTGCTCATAATTAGTTAACATGTTTATTTTGTTTTTCTAAATTATTTTGAGTTTGATCTTTAGACCATCAAATATAGAATATAGAACTTAAAGCATAATGTAATTAAATTTGGCATACTTTTATATTGCATCAAAACATTTTATTAAAATAAGGGAACAACATTTTTATATACAATGTAAAGAATATAGAATTTAGAGATCTTATAAAAATAGTGTTTTATGGAATTTCTCCATAATAAATATGCATCCTGACCTCCTCATTCATTCTCGTGCACCATAGGCAGCACAGGCACCAAGATGTCCAACAGAGTGGTCTGCCAGGCAGTCAGCCTCGCTGGTACACCACCTCAGGACCTCAGCTGAATGCCCAGCTAGAAGGTTGGCTTTCACAAGTCCAGTCTACGAAAAGACCTGCTAGAGCCATTATTGCACCCCATGCAGGATACACATATGGTGGGTCTTGTGCTGCCCATGCTTACAAACAAGTGGATCCATCTATTACCAGGAGAATTTTCATTCTTGGACCTTCCCATCATGTGCCCCTGTCTCGATGTGCACTCTCCAGTATGGATATATATAGGACTCCTCTGTATGACCTTCATTTTGACCAAAAGATTTATGGAGAGCTTTGGAAGGCATGAATGTTTGAACGCATGTCTCTGCAGACAGATGAAGATGAACACAGTATTGAAATGTGTTTGCCTTATATAGCTAAAGCCATGGAAAGCCATAAAGATGAGTTTACCATTATTACTGTACTGGTTGGAGCTCTGAGTGAGTCAAAAGAACAGGAATTTGGAAAACTCTTCAGTAAATATCTAGCAGATCCTAGTAATCTCTTTGTGGTTTCTTCTGATTTCTGCCATTGGGGTCAAAGGTTCCATTACAGTTACTATGATGAATCCCAGGAAGAGATTTATAGATCCATTGAACATCTAGATAAAATGGGTATGAATAGAACAATTAGATCCTGTATCTTTTAACAATTATTTGAAGAAATATCATTATACTATATGTAGAAGACATCCCTTCAGGGTATTATTAAATACTATCACAGAGCTTCAGAAAAATGGAATGAATATGAGCTTTTCCTCAGTTAAGCCAGTGTAAAAGCTGGTAAGACAGTTTAGTCAGTTATGCAGCTGGAGCACTCACAGTCCACTGAAGCTCCGATCCTCAGGGATGCCACCTGCACAGACTCGTACTCTGTCCAGGGTCCAGCCTAACCTTTACCAAGATGTTGGTTCTGGTGTGGGGGGATTCTGAAACCTCAGACTAATAGAACTCCTCTTCTTTTCCAGTAGGTGTAGTCCTCCTTAATTTCAACTCATTTTAAAAATGCTTTCTAGTTTGGGGCAGTGGAAGGAAGGCTGGGATCAAAATATTTGCCCAATTGGCACACAACGACTTATAAAGCATTTAGCATATTGGGAATTTGCACTCTTTGCAGACTCATGCACATATATTCTGCTTTCAGAATAGTTTTGCAAATTATACACAGACAGAGGATGGAAGCTTTTTAATAAAAGAAATTGCATTTATAAATGATCTGTATTAGAATATAAGAAATCTTCAGTTATAGACAATTACTACCCATGTTGTACAACAGATACCTTCTATTTTAGTTGCTAATAAAGGGCTACACAACTCAAAAAAATAAAATAAAAAAATATATATATATGGATATATCATAAACATGCATTTATGCATATATATGTATATATAGTCTACTTTTTACATTTATTTTGAAATTTTTCATATATAAATACTGTACTTACATAATTCCTTCCTCTCTCTCTTTCCTCAAGCTTCTCCCATGTCACCACATTCCTTCCTAAATTCAGTCTCCTATTTTATATATATATATACACATGTATAGAATGTATACATTTATAAATACAACTGCTTTGTTCATTTAATGTTGTTCATTTGCTTATGTTTAGTAGTAGATATAATTTACCTTCATTCAGTACTTCTAAACCTTTACAGTATCTCTTTCTATTCCTTTGAGACATGGTCTAATGTATCCAAGTCTGATCTCAAAACTCACCATTTACTAGAGGGTACTTTGAATTTCTGATCCTCCTTTCCTTCACCTCCTAAGTGTTCTGATTCCAGGCACGTGCTATAAGCTGCAATTCAACTAACTTTAGAGTTACTACATGTTGAAACCTGTGTGTAACAACCCAAACAGATATTTATAAACCTGGTCTTTAGAAGACAACCTGGCCACTTCAGTGACTCAGTTCCACTTTCAAAGTGTTCCTTGGGATCAGCCACAGTAGAGTGGCAACTAGTATGAAAAGACAGGACGGAACTACTCTGCATTTAGACATTTGGGAAGGAGACATTTTTAAACACTCAAAATCACACTGTGGAAGAACTGCTCCCATAGACCCATTTGTCTCTGCCACAAGAGTTAGAGAAAGGCAGTTTTCCTGCAAGAGACAAGACTGACTTCACAGCTGAGAGGGCTATAGAAAGAGAAGGCTCTGAAACCTTTCTGAAAGGAAAAAATGGGGACACTGGCAATTTTAGCAAGGCAGTATATAAAAGGTCACATTCACCTGGGAGTATACCCTAAGATAAATCCTTTGAAAACACTCTATACACAAAAGCCATAAGATTCTGAAAGAAGTAGGATGGTCATCTTACACACCATAATTGTTCTAGGAATCTAAGAAATCAGGTCAAGTACCAAACATAGAGCAAGACCAAACAAATCGTATGCAGACCTAGCAAATCAGAACCAATGCAACCAAGCTCTTGCATCCTGGGTCATAGCCATAGGAAGGCAGGTATACCTGACTCACGCTACATGGCTGT
The DNA here is from genome assembly GCA_021653895.1 of Mastomys natalensis. Taxonomy (NCBI): domain Eukaryota; kingdom Metazoa; phylum Chordata; class Mammalia; order Rodentia; family Muridae; genus Mastomys; species Mastomys natalensis. The sequence goes on along the minus strand of JAJTUV010004136.1, from coordinate 14,647 downwards.
TTGTGGGGCTATGAGTCATACTATGCTGGAAACCTTAACTTATTTCTACTACAAGATTTCAAGTTCAGTTACCTCTAGATCACTGTTAGCTTGGAGGAGGTTTATCTGCTGAAGTTCTTGTGTGGACTGAGATCTTTTAACCTGAGCAAATGATTCTAGAAGTGTGCTCCCCAGACAAAGCAATACCAGTCTAACCTGGAAACCAGTTAGAAATGTAAACTTGGGAACCTCATCCAGGGTCCACAGAGTTGGAAATATTGGGTTGGACCCAGAAAGCTATATAAAATATCTTCAAGCTGTACTTTGTTAAGTGTCCCAGGGGAATCTTAAGCTAGAGACTAGCTATAGTTGACCCTGTTCACATATCAGAATTCTAGTTCTTAGCCAGCTAGTCAGAGGAAGCTTAGCTCTTAGAATAAGCAGGTTCTCCTATCCCTATAAAACCTTCTGTAGCTAAACACATCTGAAGATTTCTGAGGAGTCTAAAAATCTAGGTTGGTAGAGCCTGGAAAGATGGGTTAGGGCTTAAGAGCACTGTCTCCTCTTCCAGAGGACCTAGGTTCCATTCTTAGTATCCACATGAGAGCTCATAACCATCTGTAAACTCAAAAAACAAAGCACCTGTACTCATAAAATAAAATAATGAATATTAAATCCAGACTGGTCTCAAATTCTAAGGGAGAATCTTCACTCAGTTCTCAAGTGCTGAGATTACAGGCACATCTAGCAGTGGCCTAAGACTGTGTTCCTTTCTTTGTTTGCTCCATATATATATTGGGTTGGACCCAGAAAGCTATATAAAATATCTTCAAGCTGTACTTTGTTAAGTGTCCCAGGGGAATCTTAAGCTAGAGACTAGCTATAGTTGACCCTGTTCACATATCAGAATTCTAGTTCTTAGCCAGCTAGTCAGAGGAGGCTTATATATATATATATATAAGATAGGGCTTCATTTAGCCCAAATTGGCCCTGAACTTCTAATCTATTTGCCTCTACCGCCCAAGAAGCACATCCTCATTCCCCATGATTCTGTCCCTGGAAAGCTCCCTGGTAATGCCAATGATGCTGACCACAGGCTACACTGGGAATTGTAAGGATCTAGTTCCAACCTCCTATCTGAGGTTCAGGTGCCAACATAGTGGTTTCCCCACGTTGGCTTTACTTCCAGACTTACTGTCCTGAGGAATTATCACATAGGAACCTCTCAATTCCACTCTCAAACTCCTAAGTGAGAATCTCATGAAGTCTGCTCATCTAAACTTTTTAAAGTCCTCAGGTGAAGCTGATGCAGCCAGAGTTGCCTCTGAGTTGGCATTTGGGAACCATTGGCCTATCTTGCATGCCTGCCAACTTACAGCTTGATTTTGCAGCTTCCGCAGAAGCATAGCCATTCTAGAGAAAGGGGGCAGAAGCTTTGTTAAGGAGATGAAACGTATCTGCAACAAGCACTGATCATAGCTCTTACATTTAGGTCTTTGAACCATTTTAATTATATATAGTGCATACTAGTTATATTTCACCTCACTATGACAAACGACCTGAGAGAGGAAAGACTTGTTTTGGCTTACTTTTCCTGAGGGTCACAGTTGATCATGGCAGCAAAGGCAAAGTATTGTGACTGGGTGGACGTGAGAGCATTTTGGCAGCATCTTGTTCACCTGGCAGTGGTCTAGGAGGTAAAGAGAGACAAGAATCAGCTGAGATAATATACCTCCAAGAGCCCATTCTCAACTTCCTCCTGCTAGGTCTAGACTCCTAAACTATCCAGAGCCTACCAAAGCAATGCAACCAGGAGCAGGTGTTTTTAAAAACAAACAAAGAAACAAACAAACAACAACAACAAAACCGAGCCAGTATTTCAGATTCAAATAAGAACAAGTTGTAAAGGATGGGTCCAATTGCATTTTTCAAATATGAGGATGCTCTGCTTTCTCAGCACCATGTATCTTTTCCCACTAAGTGTTCTTAGTACCATTGTCAAAAAAAAAAAAAAAAAAAAAAAACCTAAACAAGTACATAAGTGCCTCTTTCTGAGCACTTGATTCCACCCCACTGATCTGTGTCTATTTTTCACTCCAGTAACACACATTTTGCTTTCATTAGTTCTATAGTAAGTTTTGAAGTTGAAAAACCAAATGGGGCCAATGAGTTGGCTTGGTAGGTAAAGGTGCTTATAACCAGCCTGAAAATCCAAATTCAGCTCCCGAACCTCAGAGAGAATACCACGCACACACACTCAGTAAGTGTTAAAGAGGTTTTTGGAAAATTGAGTCATCCAATTCTGTTATTTTTCAAGGCTATTTTGGCTATTTGGAGTTCCTTAAAATTCCAAATTAGGTGTTGGATAAATTTTTCTATTTGTTTTTTAAAATCATTGAAACTTTTGGTATTTATTCTCTTTAATTCATGTTTCTAGCTGTCTTAGTTTGCTTCTCTTCTGCTGTGATAATCACTATGAGCCAAAGCAACTTTAGGGAAGAAAGGGTTTATTTCAGCTTACAGTTTATAATCCATGATGAAAAGTCAGATCAGGAACTCAAGCAGGGCAGGAACCTGGAGGCAGGCATTGAAGCAGAGATTATAAAGGAATGCTGCTTATTGGCTTGCTCCCTGTGGCTTGCTCAGTTGCCCAGGATTGGCAACACCCACAGCAACATGAACCCTTCTTCATCAAGCACCAATCAAGAAAATGCTCCACAGGCTTGCCCACAGGCCAGTCTGATTGAGGCTTTTTCTCATCTTTCCTCTTTCCAAGTGACTGTAAATTGACAAAAACTAACCAGCACATACGCTAATACATAAAATAAAATTGGCACAAGTTAATAGAATACTGTGGGTGATATCATACATGGATACACTGTGTGATGTATAAATCAATATACTTATAGCTTTCTACTGAGCATAACTGAAATTAGAAGGACTATAATCCCAAGCACTTGGGAGAGTAGGAAAGGAGGTTTTGTGCAAATTCAAGGCCATCTTGGTCTGTATAGTGAGACACTAACTAGGAAGGCTGAAAACAATTTAAAGATTAAAAAAAAAAAATGTACCTTTATCCTCAAACATTTATTATCTTTCTGCAGTGAAAGTTGACATTTAAAAGGCTTTTTTCTGGGTTTTTGAAATATAAAGTACATAATTGGTACCTATGGTGACTCTTCTTTGCAGTGGAACAGCAGACCTTTTATTCTAACTATAATTAAGCATCTAGCACTTGAGCTTTCCCTGTTCTCACTCCTCCACACTCCCCTCATCTCTGGTAAACAATATTCTACTCTCAACTTTTTCGCAGTCATCTTTCTTGTCTAGAAAAAAATGACATGTGTTCCAGGCTGCCCTCAGACTAGCTATGTAGCCAAAGATTCCCTTCAATTTCGGATCCTCCTGCCTCCACCTCCAGAGTGCTGCTATTAAAGAATTGTGCTACCACACCCCTTTGTTGAGATGTTGTGGATAGAGCCCAGGTGTTCTGTACTGCAGGCAGCACTTTACCGAGGGAGCTGCTCCCCCAGTCTATCTACTCTGAACTTCCACAACATAGAAATGTGATCGTGTGCTATTTGTCCTTCTGTGCCTTGCTTATTTCATCTAACATAATAATCTCCAGTCACAACCATGTTACAAATGGCAACATTGCATTCTTTCTACAATTGAATAATATTCCATTATGTATATAGGTAGCACATTTTGGAGACAGGATCTTGTGTAAACCAGGCTGTTCTTAAATTTGAAATACCCGTCTCAGTTCCCTGAGTACTGGGGCTACAAGCATGTACCATTCATTGCCCCAGGCTTCCAATTTATCTTACTTATTTTTATTTATTATTTTTTCTTATGTGATGTGATGTGATGTGTGTGTATGTGTGTGTGTGCTGTGCACTCATGTATAGATGCATGCTAGTGTATGTTCAGATGCATGTATATATGTATGCTATGTGTGCATATGGAGGCCCAAAGTTGACACTGGGAGCCCTCCTTGATTGCTTCTCACAGTACCTTCCTATTTATTTTCATCTATAATGCCTTTTATTGCTGCTTTTAGGGAATATATTTGGCTTTTAGCTATAGCAAATGAAATTATATTCTTAATTCCTCTTCAGATGTAAAAATGTTTTTAAGTTTTTGGAATATAAAAACACAATGGTTTGTCCCTCATCACTACTTTCTTTTGTGTTTTCCTAATTTTTATGCACCCATATTTTGAGAATATTCTTTACGTGTTCTCTGTGGTTATTAGAGGAACTACTATAGAATAATATATAATATACTAACAACATAAAAATTGATTTTTACTTATATCCACTTAAGCAAAATTGCATACAAAACTCTACTTCTATATCTCTCTCCCCTTCCATATGTTTTGTGTTGAAACAAAGAAGCTATAACTATTCATTATGTAGCATTAACTGAGATTTATAGTCATTTTTCTGTATTTCTCTTTTAAATCTCTTAGAAAGTATGTTAACAACAAAAGTTATTACAGTACTAGCTTTTATGTTCAGCTTCACTCAGATTCTCAGGACATGGGCAGAATGAAATGACACTCCTGGCCAGAATATCACACAAATGTCCTCCAGCCCAGTTCCAGATAGAGTCCCTGTTCCCCTCTGAAAACCCATGAGCCATACTGCCAGCATCGAAAGTGTTCTCTGCCCAAATGCCACCCATTAAGCAGCTCTTAATTCATTCCACTGCTTTCCTAACCCAAAGTTCCAAAGTCCACATTCCTCCAAACAAAAACATGGACTGGTCTATCACATCAATACCTGACCCCTGGAACCAATTTCTATCTTAGGGTATCTATTGCTATGAAGAGACGTCATGACCATGGCAACTCTTATAAAGGAAAACATTTAATTGGAGCTGGTTTACATTTTAGAGGTTTAGTCCATTATCATCATGGTAGGGAATCAGGGTGATGTGCAGGGAGACATGGTACTAGAGACGTAGCTGAGATTTGCACATCTGGACTGGCAGGCAGCAAGAAGAGACATTGTCACACTATACCTGGCCTGAGTACATGAGACATCAAAATCTACCTTAGTGACACACTTCCTCCAAAAAGACCACACCTACTCCAACAGGGCCACACCTCCTAATAGGGCCACTTTCTATGAGCCAATCATGGGCCATTCCTATTCAAACCAGCACAGCATTTAAATAAAGAATTAAATGTTAAAAAAAATTTAGAATGAGAAGAAAAAAATAAACCAAGGTAGATTAGATTGTTTTAGATGTAAAACAACAAAATCTCGGAGATTTACACAAGGATACCATTCAAATAAAGTCAAGTATCTATTATTTATCCTCCTTTTAAAAATACTGTCTTAAGAGAACCCCGAACATTAAACTTACAACACAGCATGTGTCCTTGTTCAAGCACTCCAAAAATAGTCTAAATAGATAATTCTTCTTGGCTTTGTGCCAGGATCTTGTCTTTTAGGATAGAAGTTTAAGATAAGTGACACTTCTGATTCTAATTTCTCAGGGAAGAAAGCCTCTCTCTCTCTGATTCCAATAATACGTGGTAACCTGGGGCTGGTAGCCTGGGGATTTCACAAAAGGCTGAAAATATGTATAGCTGATAATTAAAATTCATGTCCACCTGATCTAAATTTTTCTTTGGCCTTTTGGAACTTTCACACCACTCCACCTCCCCCCCTTTACAAGAAAACTTTCAGTTGTTCTCCCCTTACCCCATTTTCCCCCTCCCTCCAGGAACTCCCTATCCATCCCCCCTCCTCCTGCTTTACAAGAAAATTCTTATTTTAAAAATCTTGACAAGACAGAAAAATTACTAGTTTCACCCTCATCTCCATTAAGGAACACCTACTATTCCAAGGTGTAGAAAAGAGGCAAACTTGGTGCCTTTTATTTTTCTTAAATGAAGCCAAATGTTTGTGGTTATACTTTGCAAGCAGCACACGCTGCGGGACACTGAGACATGTGCAATAAAAACAAGGTTTGGCCATTTCAGAGCAAAAGTATTTGGGGAACAAGATGTAAATATGGGTTTTCTTCTTTAAAGCTGTTAAACAGGTTCTTGACATTGCCAAAGATCGCTGTGGTATGTGACTTCCTTTATGAAGCTTTGGTGTGCAAAAGAATCATTACCTTAATATCCTACCATTTCTGTTGACTTTCACTGTCAGCAGTTGCTTTTCTTTTCAGTTAATTTAAAAAATAAAAAGCCTGGGTACAGGAGAGAACGTTATTCTGATTTCACAAGAGTTCTTGCTCTGAGCTATAAAAGCTATTGGATTAACAAGGTTCAACAAACCTAGGTCCATGGCTGTCTTTTCTACATATCATCCTGATAAGAAACAAAGTTCAAATGCATGCCTCTGCAAAATTGCAGATCACCACAGGGCATGGACATCCTGGGTTTCTCCTAAATATTGGAATCACAACCATTAAGGCTATAAGTACCAAATGTTTACAAAGGTCTGGACTGGTGCAAGGCATGGTGGCATAGGCTTGTAAACTGAGCACTCAGAAGATGAGGGTTGTAAAATCAACAGTTCATGCTTGACCACTGTGATGGTTTGAATATGCTTGGTCCAGGGAGTGGCACTATTAGGAGGTGTTAGACTTGTTGGAGTATGTGGGTGTGGGCTTTAAGACCCTCATCCTAGCTGCCTGGAAGCTAGACTACATTGTGCAGCTAAACCAGAAGCTTGCAAAGTGCCATTTAACAGCATTAATGTTTATGAGTTGCACATAAATGCATATGAGTGTCAGGCTGGAGAAATAGAGTGCTTGCCTCATATTTCATCCCCAACAATAGAAAATGGAGTATGGTGATATATATCTGTAATCTCGACACTCGGGAACTAAAGGCAGGAGGACCAGAAGCTCAAGGTCATCCTTAAAATACAGCAAGTTCAATGCCAGCTTGTGGTATATGACAATTACATACAGACTGTATCTATGTTTTTATATATAGATATATACATAAAGATATATCTAATATATATTAGATATTTAAATAGGTTAGATATATATACATACATATGTAATATATATTATAATATTATACACACACACACACACACACACACACACACACACACACACACATATATATATATGCCTGGTATGATGACTCACACTACAATCTCAGTACTTAGGAGGCAGAGGCAGGTGGATCTCTGTGAGTTCCGGAGTATTCAGCCTGGTCTATATACTTCTTAGTGAGTTCCAGGCCCATCAGATTTGCATATTGAGATCCTGTCTTTTAAAAAGTATATGCAGGTGTATACATACATACACACACACACACACACACACACACACACACACACACACACACACACGTATATATTCAATTCCTTTCTACAAACACAGCATACAGATCCTAGAGAGAGGAAATGGTATATAGCGGTTGCTCATAGCAAGCCACTCCAGAATTACTTTCTTAGTCTCTAGTGGGTCTGTGGAACGAGTCAGAGAGATGAAGATGTTGTCACACTTAACACTATGTACGCTCCATTTAATAACTAGAATACATATTCAGCAAGGTTATGTTTTTGTTATAATTTTACCTGGACTGCCACTCAGTGGCCATTTGGGGAAATATCCAGAAGAGAGCCTGCTGCTTTGATCAACTTTCTTCTGTTTTAGAAATGGCCAGATACAAAGCCTTTCCCATTCTTCTTGGCTGTAAGCATACTGAAATCCAAATACACTATGCTACTGAATTTTAAGCAGCAATATTATTTAAGGCCAGACCTTTGGAACCATCCTCTCACTATTTATTTAAAATTCTTGTAGTGAATATCTCCCAAAGGTTTGCAAAGAGTTTGGAGGATTCTTCTGTATTTTCTCTTCCAAGATCCCCTTTAAAAGGAGATAGTGGCCCAGGCATTGCTCCAACTTTAAAGCCAGCCTATTTTGAAAGCAGTTCTGGGCCAACCTGAGCTGTATTGCTAAACATTCTCTCTAAAACGAGGTGAACAAGCTGAAGGGATCACAAGGCTCCACCTCTTCCTAAAGGTCTATGGGCAGTCAAGGTACACACACACACAATTTTAAAATAAAATAAATATTGTAAAACAAAGACAGAAAAGATTCTCTAAACACATGCTCTATTCTCCCACCTGTGTACTCCTTAATCTCTTTCTTCAACAACTTTATGTGATGTGTTTGACATTCTTTTATCAGCCTATCTCTACTTATACTCCACTGTTACTTACCCTGTGGGGAAAGCAACCCTTCAAATAAGATACAAGTCTTTTTTATACACTATTTTTACTGATTATTTGCGGGAAGATTAGCTCACACGTGGGCATGGAACTTTGTTGGGTGGTGTTGGTTCCATGGCTCCAAAGAGACTGGAGCACGGGAATCTCGACTGAATTCACTCCGTGCACAGCACTGGGCAGGCTTTATGGGGCCCCGCCAGGCGAGGGGATTTCTCACTCAGTCTGAAGTTCATGGGGGGTGGAACAGAGCTCTTGGATGGGGATCCCCGGACAAGAAGGCTTTCAGGGATCAACTAGTCTCAGACTCCTGGGCTTTCAGAAGCTGTTGGAAGCCACGGAAGAGTTGAGATTAGAGGCCTGTGGGCTGGACTGGCCCACAGCCAAGAGGGGCAAGAGGAGAGCTCTGGCGGTGCCCCGAGGGGTGTCTCTTGGTTACTGTACTCGCTTAGCAGACTTGGCAGCCCAGCTAGCTTGCTTGAATCAGAGGTCCCCATGGCTGGAATGCAGAGAAGTCTTCCAGGTGAGAGATTAAGCAGCTGCACCTGTGGCAGCAGCTCAGCATTAAAGGCCTTCTCTGCGTTTCCCCATGGCAGGACCCAATGACATGAGGAAGTCCATAGTTTTTAAGGCTTTATTGTCATAGTGGGTGGTAGTCGAATCTGGATGCACCCTCGCTTAGGTCAGGGCTGACCTGACTTAAATAGAGAGGGAGCAGGGAGGAGGGTCTGGGGAAGAATGCTTAATTGGCTATGCCCTCTGGCCTTCAGGTATCTCATTAGTATGTAAATCTCTTGAGGCTGAGGCCTGTAGTCATGCCCTCTACCTGTGCTGGGTGATGCAAACCTCTCTTAGGGAGGGGCTGTATTGCCCTACATGACTGAAAATCGTGGGCCAATGGTATGTCAGGAGCCTGGGGTCTGGGGGCATGGCTGAACACCTGTCATTGCCCCATTGAGGTCCCAGGTTCAAGGCCTGTGCCATACCAGAAACCAAGTTATCTGTTCATGGCCCCACAATTATTTAGAAATTTCATATCATGAACCCTGATCACATTCTCTTCTCAGTCCTCCAGGTCCACCTGTCACCCCTGCCATCCAGACTCCTCCCCAGAACAAGAAGGAGGAGAAGGAGAGGAGGAGGTGGTAGAGGAGAAGTGAGGAAGAGGAGGAGGAGCAAGAGGAAGAAAAGTCCAATTTGTGTTGCCCATATACTCAACCAAAAACTTCTGGTGGCCAGCTCTTAAATAAAACCTGAGTCCTTCCTAACAACATACTGCCACTAGAAGCCATCAATTGTGGAGAGCTACACTTCAGAATCCTTATCACAATTTTTAGGAGTTCTCTTTAATGGCTTTCTGTCTAGGCTGTTACCTTTTTGGTAGGAGGGCATGGTGTTGGGGTAGGTGTTGTCACAGAACTCTTCTATGCCTTCTATGTCTCTCTTTCTCAACTGTGAGTCTGTAGTCATCAATACCATGTCAAAAGTAGCTTCCTTGACCTTCATAGTCAGCAAAAGCACAGAATTACAAATGGTTTCTAGAGACAGCACAGACCACTGATATCCACATGATCTTCAGTGTCTGCACATGCCGTGGACCTCAGCTTGGTGTCTGGTGACAATACACACCACGGACATCAACATGACCCTCTGCTAGAGGGGAACACTGAGTGACAGAGGAAAATATTCTAAAATGATAACTTTAATAAAAATCTCTTAAGTAGTTTTTAAAACTCAGAAGTTTTTAAAGTATATTTTTATCTCACTTTATTGTAATAAAAAAGCTTTTAAAGCCACATTTTATTGCTGACATTGGAACATAGAAATGCTTACTTTATTTTAGGAGTTTTCCAATGTTTGAGAGCGAAATTTACAACTACCAACTATAATTTTATGACTTCCAATGATTTCATGTCTCAGAATAAAAGCAAGATACTTCAGTAAATTTTACAATGTTCTCCTATCATTTGAACTCCTGTCCCTTTTGGATCTTATTTCCTGCCACCATCTCTTGCAGATCTAGCTATATTGACTGATGTACCTAAACCACCTTCCCCTCCTAGTTTCATGACTTTCTTCTTGGCTTCCATGAAACATTCCCATCAGTGCTTTACCTTATCACCTCATTTGAGTATGGGCATCACAATCTTCTATATTGCTTCCCAACATCTAAAGAACTTAGTACACAATCTGATGCTACAGATTTTGCTCATTGGTTTCTTGCCTACATCCTTACCTATAGAAAGTAAACTACAGGGATCAGGGAGTCTTGTATGTTTTCATAGAGCTATATTCTCAGTGCCTTGAATAGTGTGCACAGCAGATAGCACATTGAACAAAGAGTAATTAAATGGAAACACAAATGAAGTGAGAAAAAACAGAAACCTATTTTATTTGTATAAGGAACATTTTCTTCTCTTTTTGCCTCAAAATGAGCACTTGTCTGATCTCAATAATGTGATGAATCTTTACAAGTTATTTTGTGAACTCTGCTTAATCCTTGATGCCAAACCTGTGACAGTCTCCTGTAACTTACCTGTGATTGAATTCATTACTTGATCTGTGATTCCCCAGTACATATATATGTTCAGTGTTCATCATACTACAGTATTATAATAAAATAGTCAGCAAATTCATTATAATTATTGTGACTGGTAGTATTAATTTATACAGGAGGGCCTCGAAACTAAAAACTGCCTAGCTTGACGTAGTGGCACACACTCAAAATGCCTGAAGTTGGGGAGTCACAGGGGAATTGGGATTTGGAGGCCATCCTGGACTGTATAACAAAACCTTGACAAATAAATAAATGAAGGAAGGAAGGGAGGGAGGGAGGGAGAGAGAGAGAGAAAGAGAGAGAGAGAGAGAGAGAGAGAGAGAGAGAGAGAGAGAGAGAGAGAGAGAGAGAGAAAGCTGTCCTAATCTGAGTATGGTGGCTCACACCTGTAATTCAGCACTTGGGAAGCAGAGGTAAGTGGATCACTGTGAGGCCAGCTGGAGGTACACAGTGAGTTCTAGGTCAGTCTGAGCTACAGAAGAACCCTGAGAGGCTACCCGTGCTTAGCATCCACACACATATTACACATATTGGCAGCACTAAGTTGATTCTATGGATTTAACAAAAAAGAAGAGAACACATGAGACTGGGAAGGGATAGTGGGGGGAGAGAGGATCTGAGGGGAGGGAATAAAGGGTAGACTTAATCCATACACATTATATACATGTATGAAATTCTCAAACAATAAAAATTTTAAAACTCAGGAAAGAAAAAGAAGGAACGAAAGCTGTCTCCTACCTCTGAGGTTGCCTATTTCCATTCTTTCTGCTGGCCCTCAGGGCTTCAGTCCTGTTCCCCCCACCCAATACCTGATCATCTTCCCCTCTTCCCCTTCCTGACCCTTTCCCACCTAGGTCTCTCCCTCCTCCTGTGACTGCTTCTTCTCCCTTCCAAGTGTGATTGAGGCATCCTCACGTGGGCCCTTCAGCTTGTTAAGCATCTTGAGTTCTGTGGATTGTATCCTGGAAATTCTGTATTTTATGGCTAATATCCATTTATTAGTGAATATATACCATTCATGTGGTTTTGGGTCTGAGTTACCTCACTCAGGATGATACTTTCTAGTTCCATCCATTTGCCTGAAAAAATCAGGATGTTCTCATTCTTAATAGCTGAGTAGTATTCCATTGTGTAAATGAAGGCGGGGAACCCTCCAGAATGTACCAGAGACCTGGGAGGTAAGAGACTCTCAGGATTCAAAGGGAGGGACCTTAGATGAAATGCCCTACAGTGGGGAGAGGGAACTTATAGAGCCCACCTCCAGTAGAAAGACAGGGCATCAAGTGGGGGGATGGGATTGCCATCCCACAGTCAAAACTCTGACCCATAATTGTTCCTGTGTAAAGAAGTACAGGGACAAAAATGAAGAAGAGACTGAGGGAAAGGCTGTCCAGTGACAGGCCCAAAGTGGGATCCAGCTCAAGGGAGAAGAAGGCCTGACACTATTACTGAGGATATGGAGCACTCACAGAAAGGGACCTATCATGACCATACTCAGGAAGACCCAACAATCAGCTGAAAGAGTCAGATGCAGATATTTGCACCCAACCGATGGAAAGAAGCTGCTGACCCCTGTGGTTAATTAGGGGAAAGCTGGAAGAAGATGAGGAGGAGGGAGACCCTGTAGGAAGACCAGCAGTCTCAACTAACCTGGACCCCTGAGATCTCTCAGACACTGGGCCACCAACCAGGCAGCATACACCAGCTGATATGAGGCTCCCAATACATATTCAACAGAGGACTGCAGGGTCTGGGTTCAGTCAGAGAAGATGCACCTAACTGTCAAGAGACCTTGGAGCCCAGAGAGTGGAGAGGTCTGGTGGGGTAAGGGATGGGGAACATCCTCGTGGAGACTGGGGGCATGGGGAGGTATGGGATGTGGAACAGTCAGAAGGTGGACCACGGGGGGGATAAAGTCTAGACTGTAAAAAAAAGATTAAATAAAATTTTAAAAATAAAAAAATAAACATATATTAAAAAAGAAAGTTGTCTCATTTACCCTTCTACCAGTCAGTGCTATTCCAAGCACAATACTATACTTAGTATATATTTGGTAAGTAAATAATAAATATTAAATAAATATGTGAATCAATAAAAGAGGATAAAACCCTGTTAGTATAGCAGTTCTCTATATGCTAAACATCTTTTTGAATATTACAATGAACTACTATGCTGGCTTCTGTCTTTTCAGACATGCAATAGCCTGTTTCCTGGACAACCCACCATACTAGTTCCATTTTATTGCATTCTGTTATCAGTACAAAATATACAGAAATAGTTTTCCCAGTAATAAGGATGGTTTGTAAGCAGTAACTAGTAAGTTTCTCTGCCTGAATATACTTTATACTTTTTTGCATGTTTATTTACTGGAAAGGTGCACATGTAGAAGTCAGAGGAAAACTTGCACGAGTCAGTTCTCTCTTTCCACCATGTGAGTCTCTAGTACTTTATAAAGAGATAGTCCATGGACTTTGTTTTATTGAAGGCAAGTTTCTTTTTTTTCCTGCCAACATAATATTATTATTAATTATTTGGGAATTTAATATTATGAGCTCTATCACAGTCACTTCCTATTCCTTTTAGGTCCATACTCCCACAAAGTCCAATTTGTGGTGCCCATATACTCATTAGAACATGATCAAACCCCAGTGGCCAACCTGTTAAAGAAAATTAAGTCCTTCCCTGGCATCCCATTTCATCCCTGGCCAGAAGCCATCAACTGTGAAGAGCTATAATTCAGTATCCCTACCATAATCTTTAAGGACAATCTTCAATAGCTTCCTGTCTGGACTTTTTCTTTTGTTGTTTGTGTGCTAGGAGGCGGGGTTGTCACGGAACCCTTCAATGTCTCTCGTTTTCAGTTATAAGTGTGCAATCATCAATATCACTGCAAAAGAAGCTTCTATGTTATAGCAGCCTGCAACAGCATGGATCACAGACCTCAGTATGGTCTCCAGTAGCAGCCTGGATCATGAACATCAACATGGTTTCTGGTGGTAGCTCAGATCATGTACTTCAGCATAGCCTACAGCAGAGCAGCACCGATCATGAACAGCAACATGGCCTCCAGCGGCAGCACCAGTTACAAAAGTTTTCCAAGCAAACTGAATCCAGAAACTGAACCATTCTTCATCACAGATAGTTTGTTGTTACTCAGAGGCAGCGTGATGGTGTGGTGTGTCAGGGACAGGGCCTGCATGAGCTCCAGAATGTTTTCTACCACCCATCCTGGTACCTGGGCATGACCATAGTGTTTGAGGCCTATGGGCAGCATGAGGCCCGCTAACTCTCCTCCCCCAGGTGGGTGAGCAACGTGGGCAGTATCAGCAGCAGTGGCTCCATGCTCCTAGCCAGTCCTGGGCTAGGCAGAACCTGTGGTAGTCCAAGCTTCCCAGTGGCTCAAGCATCTGGGAGCCCAAGGACTGACCCTACTCAGCAATAAATGACATTCTCCTTTGTGCCTGCAACATCTCCAGTTTTGCTTCTCTCTGCTTTGCCCACCACTCCATTCTGCCCTCTCTCCCATCTCTCTCTTGCACGTTCACCTGTTGCAATCTATTGTGTGTCACACACTTTTCCCAAACAACTTTCCATGCAAATACTCATTGCAGTGAGTCATTGGTCTGGTTCAAGGTTTCTGAAGCATCATCATAAACACCGGAATATCTCTGGGACTCATCTTGTGTATCTTGCTGTTGCCTAGAGTCAAGGTGAGGTATGCAGCTGAGAGGTATGCCTGGGTCAGGACCCTCAAGAGCTCCAGGCTGCTGCAACTGCCCTGCCCTCGATGCCAGCACCCCAGTCACAACCATAGCAATGACATAGTTTCACTGCTCTCTGCTCTGTTCAGCCATCTTTCTTCCAATTCCCACGAAACCACTTTTAGAAA
>JAJTUV010004135.1:0-26011 GCA_021653895.1 Mastomys natalensis | reverse complement strand
AATAGGGCCCCGGTCTCTATATCCCCAGGCCCTCTCTATGCCCTCTATGCCCTCACTATTGTCGTACTATGTCCCTCCCTCAAGGCCTCTCTACCTCATTGCCATTCCATTGTGTTCCTGGCCTCTCTGCCCTCATTATGGCTGTCTCAATGGGACATCTAGGCCCTTTCTAGGCCCTCAGAAATGGCCATATCTTGGTGCTCTCTAGCCCCTCTAGGCCCACTGTAGGTCGTCTCTATATCCCTTCTGGCATTCTGTATGCTCTCACTATGGCTGCTCTATGATCCTCTATAGGACCTCTCTAAGCCTTCTCTACCCCTCTCTGGGCCCTCACTATCTGTCCTATGGTCCTCTCTAGGCCCTTTTCTCTTGCCCTAACTATGGTCGTATCTATGTTCTCTATAGGCCCTTTCTAGGACCTCACTATGACCGTCTCAATGGCCACATCTCTCCCCTCTCTAGGCTCTCACTTTGGCCATTTCTATGGTCCTTTCTAGGCACCTTCTTTGCCTTCACTAGTACTGTTTCTATGGTCCTCTGTAGGCCCTCTCTAGGCCCCCACTATGGCTGTCTCTATGGTAATTTCTAGGACCTCTCTAGGCCCTCTCTATTACCTCACTATGGTCATCTCTATGGTCCTATCTAGGCCTTCTCTAGTCCCTCACTAAGGCAGTCTCCATGGTCTTCTCTAGGCCCTCTTTAAGCCCCCCCTATGTTCATCTCAATGGTAACATCTGGGCCCTCTCTGGTCCTTCACTATGGCCGTATCTATGATTCTCTCAGGCACCCACTAGGCCCTTACTGTGACCATCTCTATGGTCCTGTCTAGGATATCTTTAGTCCTTTACTATGGCTATCTCTATGGTCTCATCTAGGCCCTCTGTAGGTCCTCACTATGACCGTCTCTATGGTACTATCTAGGCCCTATAAAGGCCCTCACTATGGCTGTCTCTATTGTCCTATCTAGGCCCTCACTATGTTCATCTCTATAGTCCCATCTAGGCCCTCTCTAGGCCCTCAGTATAGCCGTCTCAATTGTCACATCTAGGCCCTCTCTAGGCCCTTACTATGGCCATCTCAATTGTCACATCTAGGCCCTCTCTAGGCCCTCACTATCACCGTCTCTATGGTCCTATCTAGACCCTTGCTATTGCTGTGTCTATGGTTCTCTCTAGGCACCTATTATGCCCTCACTATTACTGTCTCTATTGTCCTCTATAGGTCCATTATAGGTCCTCACTATGGATGTCTCTATGGTCCCATCTCGGCCCTCTCTAGGCACTCACTTTGACCATCTATATGGTTCCCTTTAGGCCCTTTTGACCCTCAATATGACCGACTATATGGTGCCATCTAGGCCCTCTCTATGACCTCACTGTGGCCCTCTTTTTGATCCTATATAGGACCTCTCTGGCACTCTCTAGGCCATCTCTAGGCCCTCACTATGATCCTCTGTATGGACCTACGCTATGCCCTCTCTAGGCACTCACAATGGCTATCTCTATTGTCCTTTCTAAACCCACTCTGTGTAGTCACTAAGGCTGTCTCTATTGTCCTATCTAGGCTCTCTCTAGGCCCTCACTAAAAACGTCTCTATGGTCCCATCTAGGCCTTCTCTAGATCCTCACTATGGCCAACTATATGGTCACATATAGGCCCTCTCTAGGCCCTGACTATGGCCGTTTCTATGGTCCTCTCAAGGCACCATCTAGGCCCTCACTATTACCATCTCTATGGTCCTCCTAGTTCCTCTCCAGTCCCTCACTATTGCAGTCTCTATCCCATCTTGGCCCTGTCAAGGCCTCAATATGGCTGAATCTATGGCCCCATCTAGGCCCTTCTAGGTCCTCAATATGGCCATCTCTATGATCCCTCGTAGGCCCTCTCTAGGCCCTGTTATGGCTGTTTCTATGGTGCTCTGTAGGCCCAAACAAGGCCCACTGTAGGGTCGTCTCTATAGTCCTTTCTAGGCACTCTCTATGCCCTCACTATGGCGGTCTCTATGGTCCTATATAGGTCCTCTCTGGGACCTATCTACGCCCTATCTAGGCCCTCAATATGGATGTCTCGATGGTCCTCTCTAGGACCTCACTATGCCTTCTCTAGGCCAGCTCTAAGCCCTCACTATGGTCTTCTCTAGGCTCTCTCTTGGCCCTCACTATTGCCATCTCCATTTTCACATCTAGGCATTCTCTAGGCCCTCAGTATGGCTGTCTCTATGGTCCTCTCTAGGCAACTTCTAGGCCCTCACTATTACCGTCTCTATGGGTCTCTATGGTCCTGCATAAAACCTATCTCTGCCCTCATTATGGCCATCTCTTTTGTCCCATCTAGTCCACCTCTAGGACCTCACTATGGCCATCTCTATGGTGCTCTCTAGGCCCTTTCTAGGCCCACTGTAGGGTCGTCACTATGGTCTTTCTAGGCACTCTCTATGCTCTCACTATGGCCGTCTCTATGGTCCTCTATAGGACCTCTCTAGCCCCCTCTATTCCCTCTCTATGCCCTCATTATGGCTGACTCTATGATCCTCTCTACGACCTCTCTAGACCCTATCTAGTCCCACTATAGGCCCTCACTCTGGTCTTCTCTATGCTCCTCTCAAGGCCCTCTCTAGGTCCTCACTATGGCCATATCTATGGTCCTCTCTAGGCACCTTCTAGGCCCTCACTATTACCGTCTCTATCATCCTCTATAGGCCCTCTCTAGGCACTCACCATGGATGTCTGTATGGTCCCCTATTGGCCCTCTCTACTCACTCACTATGACCATCTATATGTTCCCATCTATGCTCTTCAAGGCTTTCACTATGGCCGTCTATATGGTGCCATCTAGGCCCTCTCTGTTGACTCACTATGGCTGTCTATTTGGTCCTCTATAGGACCTTTCTAGGCACTCTCTAGGCCCTCAATATGGTCGTCTCTATGGTCCTCTCTAGGACCTCTATAGTTTCTCTCTAGGCCCTCTCTAGGCCCTCACTATTGTCATCTGTATGGTCCTCTCTAGCCCCTCAATGTATCTATCTCAATGGTTTTCTCTAGGCCCTCTGTAGGCCCTAACTTTGGCAATCTCTATGGTCCTCTCTAACCCCTTTCTAGGCCCTCATTGTGGCTGTCTTTATGGTCCTCATAGGCCCTCACTGTGGCTATTTCTATGGTTCCATCTAAGCCCTCTATAGGCACTAACTATGGCCATTTATGTGATCCTTTCAACAGTCTCTCTAGGCACTCACTATGGACGTCTCAATGGTCCCCCCAGGCCCTCTCTAGGCCCTCAATTTTGCCATAACTATGGTCCTCTCTAGGCACCTTCTAGGCCCTAACTATTTCCATCTCTATGGTCGTCTATAGGACCTCTCTACGCCCACTTGAGGCCCTTTCTTGGCCTTCAATTTGACCATATCTATGTTCCACTCTAGGCCGTCACTAGGTCCTCATTATTGCTGTCTCTATGGTCCCCTCTAAGCTCTCTCTAGGACCTCTCTAGGCTCTCAATACTGTCACATATATGGTCCTCTCTAGGACATCTCTATGCCCTCCCTTCAGTTGTCTCTCTGGTCCTTTCTAGGCCCTCACTATGCCCTCACTATGGCTGTCTTTATGGTCCTCTCTAGGCCCTCTCTAGGCACTCAATATGGCCGTCTCTATGGTCCTATCTATGCCCTTTTTTGGTCCTCACTATGACCTTCTCTATAGTCCTTTCTAGGCCCTCTCTAGGCACTCCCTATGCCTGTCTCTATGCTTCTCTCTAGGCCTTATCTCGGCACTCTCTTTCGTCATCTCTATGGTCCTCACTAGGGCATCATTTAACCCTCATTTTTCCCATTTCAATTGTTCTGTCTATGCCATCTGTAGGCCCCCATTATTGTCATCTCTATGCTCTGATTTAGGCCCTGTCTAGGCTCTCACTATGGCCTTCTCTATGTCCATTCTAGGCCCCTTCTATGCCCTCAGTACGGCTGTTTCTATGAGCTTCTCTAGGCACTCTCAAATCACTCACAATGACCGACTCTATGGTCCTCCATAGGTCCTCTCTATGCACTTACTATGGCCATCTCTGTGGTCCTATCGAGGCCTAATCTAGGCACTCACTATGGAAGTATATATGGTCCTCATTAGACCCTGTCTAGTTCCTCACTATGGCCATCTCTATGGTCCTCTCTAGGCCGACTCTAGTTCCTCATTGGACTGTCTCTATGATCCTTTCTAGGACTTCTCTAGGCCTTATCAATTCCCTCTCTAGGCTCTGTCTATGGTCATCTCTATGGTCCACGTAGGTTACAGCTCTACTCTCCCGAGACAACTCAGTGAGGCATCAGCTTGCCGGCGAGTGGGGAATCCCGCAACAGAAGCTCCCAGACACTGGAGTGGATCTTGTGCGCACCTTTACTTGAATCAGGCCCCCCAAATATATACAGTTTGAGGTGGGGTAAGGTCAGGGGCAGGTGGGCAGCAGGTAACCCCTTATTGGCTTGGACTGAGGGCTTAGGAATGCCTCATCTGCATGATGGTGCTATGCCTACGTGACCAGTGGCCACCAACCTCTCTGTGGGAGGGAATGTGGAGGGCTGAAGTTGAATGAGAAGAACCAGGGTTTGGGGGCAGAGCCGAACACCTGCAGTCCTGAAAAAAGTCCGGGATTCAAGACTTGCTCAACCAGGTACCTAGCTGCTTCCCGCAGCCCACTGCCCCACTACTCCCCCTTTTTCTTTTTATAAAGGAGAGGTGTCATAGGAAAAAGTATCTTCTATATCAGGAACAGTTTGATACTGAACCAAGACCTGATTGGTAGTTACCTTTGCAAGGCTACCCATCTGCTGTTTTAGAAACTGAAGGAGGCAGGGTGCCAGTTGAAGTTAGGTTCCAATGGCAAATATAGGGCCAAGGAGGGGAAGAATCCAGTTCATCAAGGGGTTAGAGTACCAAGGGTTAGGGGTGTTGGGAGTATAGCGTGCCCGGAGGTCCCCCGGATCTCTTTGAGAGTTTGTGCATCTTGTTCTACCAGCCCAGACTCATTGACATAGAAGCAACATTCCTCCCCCAGCAAAACACAAGTCCCCCCTTGTTCAGCAGTCAACAAGTCTAGGGCCCTCCGGTTCTGGAGAGCGACTCCTGCCAAAGAGATTATCTGGCGTTGGAGGGATTCAAGGCTGTCTGTAGTAGAGGCCATGGCCTGGTCAAGCTTGTCCTGTAAGTCACCAGCCTGATGTTGTGTTGGACAAGGGCTGCTCCAGCAGTTCCAGTAGCACCAAGCGAAATAGCAAGGCCTAGTCCAATGAGCAGAGGGATGGAGATCTCTCTCTTCTTTCGACTTCCTCCCATCTGCAAGGCGAGTTCTTCGGGTTCATAGAGATAGACCTGGGGAACAACAATCACGGGGCACAGGAGCCCTGAAAATGAGGGTTGATACAGGCACCTGTAGTGTCCTTGCACCAGAGGAGGGCAGGAAGGCTAACACATACTGATTTGGTGATGGTGATGTCATGGGCACATGTAAGATGGGGTTTTGAGGAGGGCCCTACAAGGCAAAGAGGTGGGGTTAGGTCAAAGAGAGGAATATCTTGTGTTTTCCTCACAGGCAGGGGTCCGTGGAGGTCATAAACGGAAAAGTTAATGGGAACAGCTGTTAATACTGGTCAGGAGAGAGAGGCGCAGAAAAAGCATTGGGAAGAACTGGGGTGAGAAGTTAAGGGAAGGAGGTTTGCTGCATATTGGATGTAGCCAGGAGAGGGTAGCCTGGAGTTCCTCCTGAGACTGGTTCTCCTGTTGGATAATATTAGCATGGGTAAAGGCTGATTTCGGGGCAGAGACAAGTTCACGGGAGATGTGTAGGTCAGCTACTGGATATCTCGCATAGCCGTTGGGGTAGAGTTTACCCATGACTCCAATTCGCCAACGTTCATTCCATGGATCACTGATAGAAAGCTGAAAATGAGTTTTAAGGTTGGTGAACATGGTGCCACCACGGCTGGTGGATTCCATCTTGCAACTCCAATATCTGCAACCTCCATATGTGGAGACCTCCTGGAGACATTCACCTGCGTTTCGATAAGGAAAGCAGAGAAAAGGGCTGGGGATAGTGGAGATGGATTCCGGGTGTAGGGAATCTCAATCTTGGTTCGACATCCTTCAAGTGGGTAGTCCTGGGTTCCTATAACTTTGTTGTGTCTGTTGTAGGTTTCCCTGGCATAGAATCTCCAATGGTAGGTGTTCGGAAGACTAGGGAGAGGCTGGGCGGTAGCAGAGTTAGCATGAAGGATGACAAAAACAGCCAAGAGAATAGAGGAGAGGGGAGCTTGTGGAGGCACATGGCCTGGGCAGCTGTCATCAGGTCATGGATGTCCTTCCAGAAAATCCTGCTGCTCCTCTGGGCATGGCGTCTCCTCTTCCTTCTCTTCCCCCTCCTGGGTTCTTGATCTGTTAGTGAGAGGTGAGCCATCTTCTTGGTTGGTGGGGTGGTGCCGGACATTTCTGGCAGGGACCCAGATAGGCTTAGGCTGATCCTGTGGAAAGACACAAGCAAAACCCCTCCCGATTGTAAGGAGGGGGTCTGGTCCTTTCCAAATTCCATCTAAAGGATCTCGCCATCGTACTAGGATAGGGGGAGCTAATTTTGGTGCGTGCCAATGGAGGGAAATAGGAGGGTGTCTGGAGGTTTTGTAGATGTTAAATATGTTTAGGGTAGTCAGGACCATCATTAATTGTACATTGGGGGGATAAGTGGTGGTCTGTTGTTTCTGGAGTTGGGCCTTCAGGGTCTGGTGTGTTCTTTCTACTATTCCTTGGCCCTGAGGGTTGTGGGGAATTCCCATATGATGGGCAATTTCCCAGTGTGCACAGAAAGTTTTAAATTGAGCGCTAGTGAAGGCCGGGCCATTGTCAGTTTTTATCTGCTGAGGAATGCCCATGATGGCAAAGGTGGAGAGCATATGGTAAATTAGCCTTTTTGAGTTCTCACCAGTCTGGGCTGTAGCCCATACAAAATGTGAGTAGGTATCCACGGTTACAAAAACATATTTTTGTCTACCGAATTGGGGAACATGGGTAACATCAATTTGCCATAAGGCATTAGATTTGAGGCCTCAGGGATTGGTGCCCATGGTTTGTAAAGCTGGGGTGGTAATGAGGGACGCACAGGTTTTTATTATCCTTTGGAGCTGAGCAAGGGGGATGTGGGGGAAGCGAGCATGAAGCCCCTTTAGATTTGTGTGTGTGCGTGAATGAAATTGGTCTGCTTGCTCAGTCGAGGCTATGAATGTCCCTGTTGAGGCAGTTTGGTCAGCGAGTGCATTTTCCTCAGATATAGGACCTGGCAGGGGACTGTGAGATCAGATGTGCTGGATATAGATAAGGGAGGCTCTCTCCTGTAGGAGGGCGGAGACCTGTATGAGTAGAGGGGATAGTGGGTTGTCATCTAGTTTGACAAATGATCTCAACAACCAGGGAAGCAAATTGACAGCATATACACTGTCTGAAAAGAGGTTAAGGGTCCCTTGACTTCTTTTAAGGCTAGGTAAATGGCATATAGTTGTTTGTATTGGGGGGAGTGGTGGGGAAGTTCTTTGATTCGAAAGATGGGGGGCTCATCTTCCGGGAAGTAGTATATTATAGCTGCAGCTCCCCTCTTGCCCCCATCTGTAAATATGGAGGGAGCTCCTGCTATGGGATCTCTGGAGAGTAGTTTTGGGGGTAGCCATCGTAACAAAGGGAGGGCAGCTGTCCATTTTTCGTCAGGATTATGATTGTCAATTTGTCCTGGGAAACCTATTAGACTAATAGCGAAGTGGGAATGGTTTCTGATTAGCCATTGAATATCGGAGAGGGAGAAGGGGGTGACAAGAACGTCAGGTTCTTTCCCTAGGGTTTGTAAGGCTCTCTCCCTGCCATTTTTAATCATATTGGTGAGTGCATCCACTTCATTTAAAACTCGGGTGCACCACCCATCGTGGTATGGAGCCATTCTAGCACCCCTTGTGGCTGGTAAAGGGCTCCTACAAGGTTAGGGGAGGAATTAAAGATAAGGAGATGTACAGGTATTGTTGGGTCATATCTAGCAAGAGCCATATCTTTTAGGGCTGAATTGACAGATTTTAGGGCTTGGACTGCTTCTGGGGACAGTGTCCTTGGGGAAGAGGGACACGTATCTCCCGTCAGGAGGTTAAAGAGGGGTTGAAGGGTGCTTGTGGGAAGGTGGAGCCAGGGTCGAAGCCAGTTAAGGTTGCCCAAAAAGCTCTGGAGGGAGGCAAGAGTTAATTTTTTAGGGAAGGAAAGAGTGGGTTTGAGGGGGCATATTGAAGTAAGGGAGATCTCTGTTCCTAAAAATGCAATAGGAAGAATAAGTTGGATTTTGTGAGGGGCTATTTTGAATCCTAGAGCAGATAGGAAGGTATTAGCTGGTCTTTAAGTTGGGAGGGGGAGGTAGAGGCATCCCCCATGAAAGAATGTCATCCATGTAATGATAGACGTTGAGTCCTTTTTCTAAATAGGGTTTTAATGCAGTGGCTACAGCCTCTTGACAAATGGTAGGACTGTTAGCCATTCCCTGGGGAGAACAGTCCACTCATATCGTGAGGCTGGGCCAGAGTTGTTGATGGAAGGTACTGAGAAAGCAAAGTGTTCACAGTCCTGGGGGTGGAGAGGGATGAAAAAAAAAAACAGTCTTTTATGTCTATTGCTAATAGGGGAACATTGGCAGGAATGGCTGAGATGTGGGGTAGCGGGGGGATGTGGGGAGCCCCAGATTCGCATGGTTTTATTAATTGCCCTCAAATCTTGTAATAGTCTCCACCCCCCTGAGCTCTTTTTTATACCAAACACAGGGGTGTTCCATGGACTGTGGGAGGGGCGGATGTGTTGTAGAGACAGTTGTTCTTCTACAAGTTCTTTGAGGGCTCTAAGTTTCTCCCTTGATAGAGGCCACTGTGGGACCCAGACGGCTTCATCGGCGAGCCAATAAAGGCAGGGAGTATTAAATCTGACAGTGGCCTCTAGAATTGGGGGTGATTTGGAGGGGGGTTATTTGGATCTCCTGGTGTACTAAATTTTCTTCTATCTTAATATGATTTTTTTCTGGTTGGGTGGTAAGAACCAAGTCTAGGGCCTGTAAGATATCTCTCCCTAAAAGATTTGTGGCCACTTGAGCCACAAGGGCGCGTATGAGGCCTGTAGCCCCATGCGGGTCCTCCCACCTATAAGTCTGTTTGGTGATACACGCGTGAGAGGTACCACCTATGCCTAGGACCTGGGCCCAGGAATTAATTGCCAGTCTTGTGGGACCTCTTGTTGTCTTAAGATTGCCCGATCTGCCCCAGTATCAATAAGACACTTGAATGGTTTATCATCTATTTCAATGGTTAACTTTAGGTGGGAGCCTTCTGAGATGCTGGACACCCACAAGGCCTCTACGGGAGTACTTGTTCCTCTTACTGTCAGGGCTGAGGGTTGCCCCATTTGAAGTCTAAAGGCTCTAGTGGCTTACCATCCCTATCATATCGAGCAGTGCAGTGCTTCCTCCAGTGAAAACCTTTTCTGCAGCGAGGACAGATGGTCTTAGCGGGAATAGAATTTGTTAAAGGAGGAGATTTTAGTGGGCATTCGTCCCTCCAATGTCCTGCCTCTCCACATCTGAAGCAGACTCCTTCTGTTTTTACTGCTGCCACAAATGCCTGAGCTACGGATGCAATCTGGTGTGACTCGGTTCCTATTTCTCGGGTTGCCACAATCCACCTATCGGGATGTTCTTCCTGAAGACCCTGGCAAGCTAGCCTAGACTCAGAAGTCATGCCTTCCCAAACAATGGTTTTAAGAAGAAGGTCCCTAGCTGTGGGGTTGGAGATTTTTCTTTCTAAGCTTATTTTAGTTCTGAGGATAAAATCAGATAGGGATTCTCCCGCCTTCTGATGGAGGGAGAGCAGGGAGTAGGAGGGGTCTTGTGACCCTGAGGGTGGAGTTAGCCTGTTCCAAACCTGAATGGCACAGAGGCATACTTGTTCATAGTACCCTGCTGGCTGAGTTGCTTGCTGTGCTCCAGTAGAGAAATCTTCCTGGCCAAAGAGTTCTTTAAAAGTCCATGGTGTGTCATCACCCCTCGCTTGGTTTTGCCTGACTTGTTGAAGGCATTCATCACGATAGTAAGCCTCCCATTCTATATATATTGGGCCAGGAAGAGCAGAGCGGCAAATATCTCGCCAATCTTGGGGGTGTTTAAGTTGGCAATGTGACTCTGTAGGAGAGATTTTGTCCATGGTGCATGAATACCATCTTCCTTTACTGCTTGCCTGAGCTCTTTTAGGTCTGAGGCTTGGAGTGGGTACCTGTTAAGTGGTTTAGTTCTAGTGGGATTGATATTAACGGGGAATGCTCGAGCAGTTTGGGTCTCGAGTTCTGTATCATACTCCTGAGAATCGTGGGAGGCAGGGTTGGTTTTTTTATGAGAGTCCCTGAAATTGCAAAGTTGTTGAGTGGTTGATGGTTGAGCATTTGGCAGGCTTTTATCTGCAGGCTCTGAGGGATTCTCACTTTTGCGGCTTGGAGAAGGAGGGAGATTCATCTCTCTTTGGTTGGGAAGATAGAGAGGAGACAGGTGAGAGCTCCTTTGGTATTTTAATGGAGTCTTGCCTTTGGATGGGGGAGGGAGGTGCCGGAGGAGCAGATGGTCTGTTTGGTATTTCTTCTAAGGCATAAGCGGGGAGGGGTGGATAGATGGATTTTATTTCTCTTATTAATTGGATAAGGGCTGCAA
This sequence comes from Mastomys natalensis, assembly GCA_021653895.1. Taxonomy (NCBI): domain Eukaryota; kingdom Metazoa; phylum Chordata; class Mammalia; order Rodentia; family Muridae; genus Mastomys; species Mastomys natalensis. The sequence continues at coordinate 15,271 of JAJTUV010004135.1, read as the reverse complement.
GATCTGAAATGGGGTGATTTGGTTGACCTTGATCTTTGGTTTCCTTTGACTGAGGGGCATTACAAGTTGTATTGTTCTCTGTCTGTCCCTTTTTAGATGGTCCTATACATTGGCGAATTGCAGCTAAGATTGTCAAATAACCATGAGGGAGCCTTTTATCTTCTTGGGTATTTCTGTTTTTTATAAGGGAAGCGACTCTGCTCCATGAATCTGCGCTGTAGATATTGTCCTCAGTCATGCTTGGGGCTATCTGAAGGACTTCCTCCCAGAACAAGGAGGCTTGTTTTTTGGTTATTTTTACCCCTTGGGAATCTAGTAGGACACATATTTGCCTGACCTGGGGTGATTTCTTTTTTGATGTTGAATTCCCCATGATAGAAAAGAGGAGAAAGCACTTTGTTCAAAGGGAATGTTCCCTTAGCCTGACGGCTTTGGGAGATTCCACAGAGATCCAAAATGCTAAGCCTTGTCCGCAGATTTCAGGATTCTGGCAACCGCCCTGTGGCTTTTAAATGGTTGTTGAGTCACCAGATTTATTCTTTTTGTTTTTTAGAGAGGGTCTAGATAGAGAGTCTTTGCCAACGCCCGTTGCGGGCTGTCGGGATTCAAGCAGAGGCCAGAGGAACCTTCAACCAACACCAGAGAGTTGCTCTGGCCAGAAGGCGTCAGTTGTATCTTCGGCTTATTTAAATCCGCACAATGGCTCTGACTGAAAACATAGGAGGAAGTGATAGATTGTTGGTCTCTAGAGTAAGGGGACTTACCTTCTGGCAGTCTTTCTGTTGTGGTGTTGTTCGTTGTCCAGGCTCACAGTCAGGGAGGCAGAGCGAGATTGAGACGGGATGCACAAGCGCAGCTGGCAGCAGTGTGCTGCGCAGGTCAAGCGGCCCAGTTCTTGTAGTTGGGTGAGTTCAAGCCCCACGTTGGGCGCCAGCTGTTAGACCGGCCCAGTCTGGTCCCACGATGGTCTCCGAAGGCGGGTGCGAACGACGGCTGTCTCTGCCCGTGAGTGGTCTGGAAAGTGCTGGCAGGGGAAGCCTGGCCAATGCCTGCTTTGCCTCTGCCACCAGAGGTGGCGGCGGGGAGAGGGAAGTGCTACAGCTCCAAAGTGTTACAGCTCTACTCTCCCGAGACACCTCAGTGAGGCATCAGCTTGCCGGCGAGTGGGGGAATCCTGCAACAGAAGCTCCCAGACACCGGAGTGGATCTTGTGCTTGCCTTTACTTGAATCAGGCCCCCCAAACATATACAGTTTGAGGTGGGGTAAGGTCAGGGGCAGGTGGGCAGCAGGTAACCCCTTATTGACTTGGACTGAGGGCTTAGGAATGCCTCATCTGCATGATGGTGCTATGCCTACGTGACCAGTGGCCACCAACCTCTCTGTGGAGGGAATGTGGAGGCTGAAGCTGAATGAGAAGAACCAGGGCCTAGGGGCAGAGCCAAACAGAGCCGTCCTGAAAAAGATCCAGGATTCAAGACTTGCTCAACCAGGTACCTAGCTGCTTCCCACAGCCCACCGCCCCACAAGACCCCTCTATGCTTGCATTCTCTCAGTCTATATTGTTCCCTCTAGGCCCTATCTAGGCCCTCAGAATGGCAGTCTCTATGGTCCTTTCTAGGCTCTCTCTAGGCCCTCACTATGCCCGTCTCAATGGTCACATCTAGGCCCACTCTTGGCCCTCACTATGGCTGTATCTATTGTGCCATCTAAGCAGTCTCTATGCCCTCACTATGGCCATCTTTATGGTCCTCTCTAGGTCCTCTCTAGTCCCTCAAAATGGATGTCACTATCGTCCTCTCTAGGCTCTCACTAGGTCCTCTCTATGGTTATTTCTATGGTCCTCTCTATGCCCTCTCTAGGCCCTCACTATGGCAATCTCTATGGTCCACTATAGGACCTCTCTATGCCCTCTCTAGGCCTTCTCTAGGCCTTCACTATAGCTATCTCTATGGTCCTTAATAGGACCTATCTAGGCCCTGTCTACGCCCTCTCTATGCCCTCATTATGGTCGTCTCTATGGTTCTCTCTAGAGTCTTCTAGGCCCTTACTATTGCCATCTCAATGGTCAAATAAGCCCCTTTCTAGGCACTCACTATGGATGTATTTATGGTCCTCTCTAGGCACCTTCTAGGCCTTCACTATTACTGTCTCTATGGTTCCAACTAGGCACTTCTAGGCCCTCACTGTGGCCATCTATAAGGTCCCATTTAGGTCTTCTCTATGTCCTCATTATGGCAGCATTTGGGTCCTCTCCAGGCACTCTGAAGGCCCTCCCTATAGCCGTCGCAATGGTGTTCTCTAGGCCCACTCTAGACACTCTATGGTCATCTCTATGGTCCTCTCTAAGCACTCTCTAGGCCCTCAATATGGCCGTCTCTATTTTCCTCTCTAGGCTATCTCTAGGCCCTCACTATGCCTGACTCAATGGTCCTCACTAGGACCTCTCTAGGCTCTCTCAAGGCCCTCTGTAGGCCCACACTATCATCTTCTCTATGTTCCTCTCTAGGCCCTCTCTAGACTCTCACTATGGCTGTCTCAATGGTCTTCTCTAGGTCCTCTCTAGGCCCTAACTGTGGCCATCTCTATGATCCCATCTAGGCCATCAGTACTGACATATCTCTGGTCCTTTCTAGCCCCTCTCTAGACACTCACTATGCTGTTTCTATTGTCCTATCTAGGCCCTCTCTAGGGACTTACTATGACCATATCATTGGTCCCATCTAGGCCCTTTCTAGGTCTTCACTATGGCCAGCTCAATGGACATATCAAGGCCCCCCCTAGGCCCTCACTATGGCTGTCTCTATGGTCCTCTCTAAGACCTCTCTAGGCCCTTTCTAGGCTCTAAATATGTCTGTCTCTATGGTCCTCTCTAGGCTGTCTCTAGGCCCTCACTATGGCTGTCTCTATGGTCCTCTCTAGATCCTGTCTAGGATCTCTCTATGCTCTCTCTATGGCCATCCTATGGCCATCACTATGGGCCTTTCTAGGCCCACTCTGGGTCCTCACTATGGCCCACACTATGGTCCCATCTAGGCCCTCTATAGGTCCTCATTATGACCATCTCAAACGTTACATGTAGGCCCTCTCTATGCTCTCACTATCGCCTTATCTATGGTCCTCTCTAGGAACCCAATAGACCCTAACAATTAATGTATCTATGGTCCTCTCTAGGCCTTCTCTTGGCCCTAACTATTTCTGTCTCTATGGTCCTATCTAGGCTCTCTCTAGGCCCTCACTATGGCAGTCTCTATGGTCCCATCTAGGCACTATCTATACTCTCACTATGGCGGTCTTTATGATCCTCTCTTGGCCTTCTCTAGTCCCCCACTATTGCCGTTTCTATAGTGATTTCTAGGATGTCCCTATCCCCTCTCTATGGTCACCTCTATGGTCCTCTCACAGCCCTCACGATTGCCAGCTCTATGGTCCTCTATAGGACCTCTCTAGGCCCTCCCTTTGCCCTCTCTAGGCCCTCACTATTGTCATCTCTGTGGTCCTCTCTAGGCCCTCTCTAGCCCTTACTATGGTCATCTCCATGGTCTTCTCTAGGACCCTCTAAGCACTCACTATGTCCTTTTCAATGGTGACATCTAGAACCTCTAAAGGACCTCACTATGGCCACTTCTATGGTGCTCTCTAGCTACCCACTAGGCCCTCACTATGACCAATTCTATGGTCCACGCTAGGCCATCTCTAGGTCCTCACAATAGCCATCTCTCAGGTCCCATCTAGGGCCTCTCTAACCCCTCACTATGGCTGTCTCTATGGTCCTAGCTATGCACCCTCTAGGCCCTCACTATGGCCATCTACATGGTCATTTCTAGGCCTTCTATAGGCACTCACAATGGCTGTCACTATCTTCCTTTCTAGGCCCTCTCTAGGCCCTCACTATGATAGTTCTTATCATCCTATCTAGGCCCTCTCTAGGCCCTCACTAAGGTCATCTCTATGGTCCTTTCTAGGCCCTCTCTAAGCCCTCAATATGGCCCCCTCTAGGGTTCCAAATAGGCCCTAACAAGGTCCTCACTATGGCAATTTCTCTGATCCCATCTCGGTCCTATCTAGGCCCTCACTATGGCCTTATCTAGGGTCCTCTCTAGGCAACCTCTAGTCCCTCAATATGACTGTCTCTATCCTCTTTCTAGACCCTCTCTAGGCACGCAGTATGGCCATCTCTATGGTCCACTCAAGGCCCTCTTTAGCACTCATTACGGCAGCCTCTATGGTCCTCTAGGCCATCACTAGGCCCTATTTTGGCTGTCTCTATGGTCCTTTCTAGCCCCTCACTATTGCTGTATCTATGGTCTTCTCTAGGCACCCTCTAGGCCCTAATTATGCCCTTCTCTTTGGTCCTATGTAGGCCATATCTAGGGTCTCACTATGGCCGTCAATTTGGTCCTCTCTAGGAGCTCTCTATGCCCTCACTATGGCCTTATCTATTGTCATCACTTTGCCCCATTTGCCCGCATTCGGGCAGTCTATATGGTTTTCTCTTTTCCCTATCTAGGCCCTCACTATGGACATCTCTATGGTCCTTTCTAGGCTCTCCCTAGGATCTCACTATACCCATCTCAATTGTCACATCTAGGCCTTCTCTTGACCCTCACTATGTCTGTAAATATGGTCCTCTCTAGGCACCCTCTAGGCCCTCACTATGACTGTTTCTATGGTCCTCTCTAGGCCTCTCTAGGCGCTCAATATGACTGTCTCTATGGTCCCAACTAGGCCCTCTCTAGGCCCTCACTATGGTCGTATATATAGTCCTCTTTAGGCACCCTCTTGGCCTTCACTATGACCATTTCTATGATAATTCTAGGCCCTTGCTAGGCACTCAATATGGCTGTCTCTATGATCCTACTAGGCCCCCCTTAGCCCTCACTATGGCCATATTGATAGTTTTCTCTAGGCCCTCTCTATGCCCTCTCAACGGCTGTCTCCATGGTCTTATCTAGGGCCTCTATATTCCCTCATGATGATCATCTCTATGGTCCCATCTCGGCCCTATCTAGGCCCTCACTATAGCCGAATCCATGGTCCCATCTAGGCCCTATCTAAGCCCTCTCTATGGCCGTCTCTATGGTCCACTCTAGACCCTATCTAAGCCCTCATTATCGTGGTCTTTATGGTCCCATATAGGCCCTCTCTAGGTCCTCACTATGGTTGTTTCTGTGGTCTTTTCTAGGCAAACTCTAGGCCCTCAATATGCGCGTCTCTATGGTCCGCTCTAGGCCCTTTCTAGGCCCTCAATATTGCTGTCTCTATGGTCCTCTCCAGGCCCCCTCTATGTCTGCAGGCTTGCAGTCTTTATGGTCCACTCTAGGCCCTATCTAGCACTCACTAGGGGCGTATCTATGGTCCCCTCTAGGCCATCTGTAGAACTTCACTATGGTCATCTCTATGATCCTCTCTAGGCAGTCTCGAGGCCCTCACTATGGCTGTCTCTATGTCCTCTCTAGTTCCTCTCTAGGCCCCCTATGCACCCTCAATATATCCGTCTCTATGGTCCCCTCTAGGCCACCACTTGGGTCGTTTTTATGGTCCCATCTAGGCCCTCTCTAGACCTTCACTATTTATGTCTCTTTGGTCCCACCTATGACCTCTCGAGATGCTCACTATGATGTTCTCAATAGTCTTCTCTAGGCATATTCTAGGCCCACTCTATGCCCGTTTCTATGGTCCAGTTTAGGCCCTATCTAGGGCCTCACTATGGAAGTCTCTATCGTCCTCTTTAGGGCCAATTTGCCTGCATTTGGACAGTCTATATGGTCCTCTCTAGGCCCTTTTTAGGCCCTCAATATGGCCGACTCTATGGTTCTATCTAGGCTCTCTCTAGGCCTTCACTATGGCTGTCTCCATTTTCACATCTAGGCCCTATCTATGCCTTCACTATGGATGTATCTATGGTTCTCTGTAGGCACACTCTAGGCCCTCACTCTGATTTTCTCTATGGTCCTCTCTAGGCCCTCTCTAGGCCCTCACTATGGCTGAATCTATAGTCCCAACCTATCTAGGCCTTCATATGGCCATCTCTACTGTCCCATCTCAGACCTCTCAAGTCACTCATTATGGTTGTATGATGGTCCTCTCTAGGCACCCTCTAGGCCCTCACTATGACAGTCTCTATGGTCTTTCTATTCACTCCCTCTCTATATCCACTCTAGGCCCTATCTAGGCCCTCACTATGGCCAGCTGTATGGTCCTCTCTAGGCCCTATCTAGGCCTTCATTCCGGCCGTGTCTATGGTCCTCTCTAGACCCTCTCTAGGTCTTCTCTATGGCCATATCTATGGTCCTCTCTAGGCCAACTAAATGCATTCAGTATAGCTGTCTCTATGGTCCTCCCTAGTTCCTCTCTAGGCCCTCTCTAGTTACTCTCTATGCCCACTCTATGCTCATCTCTATGGTCCTCTCTAGTCCCTCTCTGTAACCCTTACTATGGCCATCTCTATTATGTTCTTGAGACCCTCTCGAGGCCCTCACTTTCGTTGTCTTTATGGTCCTACTAGGCCTTTTCTAGGCCCTCACTATGGCCATCTCTATGGTCTCACCTAGGCCCTCTTGAGGCCCTCACTATGGCCGTCTCAATGGTCTTCTTAAGGCACCCTCTAGGCCCTCTATTATGGCCATATTATGAACTGCTCTAGGCCATCTAGAGGCACTCACTATGGCTGTCATTATGGTCCTCACTAGTCCCTCTCTATAGCCCTCATTATGGTCATATCTATTGGTCCCTCTCTAGACCCTCTCTCCCCATCTCCAAGGTCGTCTTTATGGTCCAATCTAGGCTCTCTATAGGCCCTCACTATGTCCGTCTTTATGGTCCTCTGAAAGGCCCTATCTAGGGCCTCACTATGGTGGTCTCTATGGTTCTTTCTAGGCCCCCTCTGTGCCTGCATTCTGGCAGTCTATATGTTTCTCTCTAGGACCATCTAGGCCCTATTTTTGGGTATCTCTATGATCTTCTCTAGGCCCTCTTGGCACTCACTATGGGCATTCTCTGGTACTCTCCAGGCTCTCTTGAGGCCCTCTATGGCTGTCTCTATTGCCCCATTATGCACTCTCGAGTCCCTCACTATGGAATGTCTATTGTGTTTTCTAGGCCCCTCTAGGTACTTCACTATGGCAGTATAATTGTTCCTCTCTAGGCCCCTTCTAGGCCCTCACTAGTACCATCTCTATGGTCCTTTCTAGGACCTCACTTATGGACATCTCTATGGTCCCATACGGGCCCTCTATAGGCCCTCACTATATGGTCTATATGGTACCATCTATGCTTCTTGAGGCCCTCACTATGGCTGTTCTTGGTCCTTTCTAGGCCCTCTCTAGGCACTCACTATTGCAGTTTCTATAGTCCTATCTAGGCCCTCTCAAGGCACTCACGTGGCTGTTTATATGGTCCTCTCTAGGCACCCTCTAGTCACTAACTATTTCTAGTATCTATGGTCCTGTGTAGGCCCTCTCTAGGCCCTAACTATATCACTCTATGGTCCCATCACGGCTCTCTCTAGGCCCTCATTTCAACCGTACTATGATTCCATCTAGGGCCATCTAGGCCCTCACTATTGCCACCCATATGGTCCTATCTAGGCACTCTCTAAGCCCCTCACAATGGCCATCCTTATGGTCCTTACTATGCCTCTTCTAGGCACTTACTATGGCCGTATGTATGGAGCTCTCTAGACTCCCTCTATGCCCTCTCTATGGTAATCTTTAGGTCCTCTCTATGTCCTCTCTAGTCACTATGTCCTTATCTATGCTCCTGTATAGACATCTCTACTGCCTCCCTAGTACCCTCTCTAGGCCCACATAATGGCTGTATCTATGGTCTTTTCTAGACCATTTCTAGACCCTCTGTATGTCGTCTGTATGGTCCCTCTCTAGGCCCACTCTAGGCCCTCTCTATCCCTCATTATGGCCATCTCAGTAGCCTTTATTAGGCCCTCTGTAGGCAATCACTATGGCTGTCTCTACTGTACTCTCTAGGCCTATCAAGGTGCTCACTATGGCCGTCTCTATGGTCCTTACTTGGCTAGATCTAGGTTCTCACTATTACAATCTCAATGGTCACATCTAGGCCCTGTCTAGGCCCTCACTATGGCTGTATCTACGGTCCTCTCTAGGAACCTTCTGGCCTTCATATGGCTGTCTATATGGTCCTATCTAGGCCCTCATATGACAGTCTCTATGGTCATCCTAGGTCCTCTCGAGGCACTCACTATGGCTGTCTCTATGGTCGTCTCTAGGCCTTCTCTAGGCCCTCACTATGGCCATCTGTATAATCCAATCTAGGCCCTCTCTAGGCCTTCACTATGGCCATCTCTATTGTCTTTTCTGGGCCTTCTCTAGTCCCTAACTATGGTCATCTCTATGGTCTTCTCTAGGACCTCATTATGGCCATCACGATGGTCTTTTTTATGCCCTCTCTAGGCACTCACTATGGCTGTCTCTATTGTACTCTCTAGGCCCTCTCAATGCCCTCACTATGGTCATCACTATGGTCCCATCAATGCCCTCTTGAGGCCCTCACTATAGGCCATGTCTATGGTCCTTTCTAGGACTCTAGGCACTCACTATGGCTGACTCTATTGTACTCTATAGGCCTTCTCAAGGTCCTCACTATGGACGTCACTTTGGTCCAAACTATGCCCTCTCGAGGCCCTCATTATGGCCGTCTCTATGGTCCTCTCTAAGACCCCTCTAGGCCCTCACAAATGGCATCTCTGTGATGCTCTCTAGGACCCCTCTAGGACCCTCTAGGCCCTGACTATGGCATCTCTATGGTCCTCTAGAGGCCCACTCTGTCTGTCACTATTGTTGTCTCTATGGTCCTATCTAGGTCCTCTGTAGACCCTCACTAGGTGTCTATTATCCCTTTGGGGTCTCAAGGTCTTCTATATGGCGTCTCTATGGTACTATCTAGGCCCTCTCTAGACACTCCTATGGCATCATGATGGTCCTCTCTAAGACCTCTCTAGGTCCTTTTAGGCACTATCTAGGCCCTACTAGGGTTTGTTTTGGGGGCCTCTATAGGCCTTCTCTAGGCACCACTATTGCTGTCTCTATGGTCCTATCTAGACCCTCTCAGTCCCACACAGGCTATTCAAGGGCCCATGTACCATCTCTAGGCCCTTACTATGGCCGTATATATGGTCCTCTTAGGCCCCTCTAGGCCCTCTCTTTGACTCTTAGGTCCTGTCTAGGCCTTCTCTGGCCCTCCTATGGCATCTCTATGGTCCCATCGACCCCTTTAGTCCTCTTATGACCGCTCTATGTTACCTAGGCCCCTCTAGGCCCTCATAGAGCGCATATGGTCCCTCTAGGCACTCTCTATGCCTCACAATGGCCATCTTTGTGGTATTCTCTAGGCCCTCTCTGGCCCTCAGTGTTCCATCTCTATGTCCTCTCTATGTCCTCTCTAGGCCCCACTATGGCCGTATCTTGGTCCTCTAGGGGACCTCTCTAGGTTTCCCCCTTTGGCCCTTCTCTAAGCCCTCACTATAGCTGTCTCTATGGCCCTTTTTCTAGACCACTTAGGCACTCACTATGGCTGTTCTTTTGTCCTTTCTAGGCTCTTTAGGCCTTCACCATGGCCGTCTCAAGATCACATCTTGGCCCTCTCTAGGGTTTCCTTGGCCGTCCTTATGGTCCTTTCTGGAATTTCTAGGCACTTACTATAGCCATCTTAGGTCCTATCTAAACCACTTAGGTGTCTCTATGGCCCCAAAGGTTTGAGGCCTACTAGTTGTCTTTGGGGTTTCCAAAACTACTTCCTCTCTAGGTTTCATGGGGCCGTGTCTAGGGTTTTTTTCTAGGCCCCTATAGGCCCTCCGATTTGTCTTGGGGTTTTTTCTTGCCTTCTCTAGACCCAACTATGGCCTATTATGGTCTTTACAATTCCCCAAGGGCCTACCTAGCCATCTCTAGGCCTACAATTAGTGTCTTTTTGGTCCTCTCTAGGACCTCTCTAGGCCTCTCTGCCCTTCAACCCTCACGGGGGGCCCCCTTATGGCCTTTCCGGGGGGCCCCCCTCTTGACCCCATATGGCCCTCTCCTTGGCTTCTCTAGCCCTCTTAACCCTCAAAGGCCCCTACTCATGGTCCCCTAGGCCCCCTGGCCCCCGCCCAAACCCCTATCATGGTTCATCTAGGCATCCACTACCCGTAACTAGACGTCTCTATATCGTCTCTACCTCTCTAGGCATTTTATGGCCATCTTTATGGTCCAAAAAACCCTTTCTAACCTCACTGGGGCCATCTAAAGGGGTCTATCTAGGCCCATTAGGCCCTTTTAGGCCACTTTTTTGTCTTCTGTTGGCCCGTAAACCCCCCTATCCCCCTCTCTATGGTCTCGGCCCCCTTCCATGGTTTCTCTATGATCCTTATGGCAGTCTCGGGCCTATTATGGCTGTCTCTATTTCCTCTCTATTTCCCTTTTGACTAGGCCACCTAAGGCCCCAAATATGGCCACTTATGGTCCCACAGGCCCTTTAAAGGGGCCGTTTCTATGGTCCTCTCGGGCCCCCCGCTAGGCCCCCCTGGGGCCTTCTCATGGTTGCATAGGCTGTTTGGGGCCTCACTATGGCTTTGTCTATGGTCCTCTTACGACCTTCTAGGCAATCTAGGCCCTTTTTGGCACAAAATGGGGCCGTCCTTAGGTCCCTTAAACGGTCTCTAACCCTCACAGGGGTGCAAGGCCCCCCTAGGCCAATCTGGCCCTCTCGGCCCACTAGCCTCAATGGGCCCCGTCTCTATAGTCCCTCTTTCCCTCACTATAGAATCCTTTACCATTTTATGTCTTCTCTAGGCCTCGGGGGCCCTCATAGGGTAGCTTATGGTCCCATCTAGGCCCCCTTCAAGGACTGCATAGGCCCCATTTATAGCCCCCCGGCCCTTTGGGGGCCTTCCAAATGGTCTTCTCTTGGCACTCTCAAACCCCCTCATTTTTCTGTTCTATGATTCTCTTAGGCCGTCTAGGGGCCCCCAACCCTTTTTGGTCGGTTCTGGAAATGGTGGGGGGTTCTTAGGAACTCCTATGTGTCTCAATGGTTTCTCTAGGCTTCTCTTTTCTTTTCCCCGTTTTATGGTCCCTGGTCTTATGCCTCACTGGGGATGTCAACCCCACTTGGCCCTCTCTGGGTTTCCTATGGCCGTTTTATGGTCACTTTTTAGGTTTTTTGGCCAAATCAAAGGACATCTCGCCCCTTAACCCCCCAAAACCGCTTATTTTTTTAGGTTCCTTAAAACCCCCTTTTTTTTCTTAAGGTCCTCTCTTCCCTCTTTAGGCATACTGGGGCTAACTATGGCCCCTAAACCCTACCTTTTTTCCCCCTATGGGCCTACACATTGGGCACGTCTAGGTACCAAAATCCAATCTATGGTCCTTCTGGCCCAACTCCCCCTCACTATACTTTTCTAGGCCCTCTGCCCTCTTTGGCCAAACTATGGCTTTTTTGGTTGTCTTGGCCCTTCTACCCCATTTGCGTATCTATCCCCTTAACCCCCTCTCTGCCCCACTTGGTCATTCATGTCTTTTAGCCTCTTGGCCCCCTACATGGCTGTCTTTGCATCGGTTTGGGCCTTTTAAACCCCCTCATAGGTCGATTTTGCTCACTACCCCTGTCTGGCCCCCGACTATGAACGTTCTAGGGTAAAAATCTGGTTCTTAGGTTCACCGTGGAATTTATGACCCTTTACCCTTTTTGGGCTCTCACATTGTTCATCTCGATGGCCAAAAACCCTAGGCCTTTTTGGCCCCCCTTTGGGCCCCCCATCTATGACCTCTCTAGGCCCTCACATTGGGCAATATATTGCCTCTATAGGCCCTCCTGCCCTCACTATGGATCTCTAGGTCCTCTATAGGCCCTACAAGCCTCATATGGTCACTCTGGGGTCCATCTAGGCCATCTCTGGCCCCCTCATAGGCCATCTCTCTGGTCCCTTAGCCCTTTTATAGGCAACACTAGACTGTCACATGGTCCTCTCTGGGCCCCCCTCTGGTTCAAGGAAACTCTTGGTGTATCTAGGCCCCTGGCCCAAAATTTGGCGTCTCTTCCCCCCCCCCCCTTCTAGGCCCTTTCTAGGAACCCAAATGCTGTTATGGGGCCCTTTTCCTGGAAAATGCTCCACCCCTAAAAAGGCATTCTCTAGGGCCCCCACCAAAAGCCCTATCTAAAACCCCCCAATTGGCAGTCTCATGGTCCATTAGGTGTCTCTGGCCCCACTATGGCCCCTTTATGGTCGAATCTAGGCCCCCTTCTCTGGCCCTCACTAGGCCCCGTAATATTGTCATTTTGGGGCCCTTTCGGGGCCCTCACATACCCGTCTTAAGGTCCTTGTAGGCCCCCTAGGTTCCTTATTCCCATTAAAAAGTCCTCTCCCCCTTCTATGGCGCTCTTTGGTCCTCTCTAGCTGTATCGGGCCCACTAGTTGTCTCTACGGCCAATACCCTTCTATGCCCTTTTACCCCCTTTGTCCCTCATATGGTTTCTATGATCCTGTCTAGGTCCTCTCTAGCCCTCACTATGGCCATCTTGATGGTCCTCTTAGGTCCCCTCTAGGCCATAGGGGGTGAGTTAGGGTCCTCTCAAGGCCCCCTATACTCCCCCACAATGGCCATATCTTGGTCCTTTTGGGGCCTTTCTAGGCCGTAATATTGTCATCTATGGGGCCCCTTTTAGGAACCCTCCGGCTTTCAGAAGGCCAATTGTGGTCCTCTTGGTCCTCATCACTCATATGCCTTTCTCATGTCCTTTTGGGCCTTCCGGCCCCACTATTCGTTGAATACTTTCTAGGCCCCATAGCCTCTTTTTGGTCTTTTTTTGTCCTACCTAGGGTCTTTTAGGCCCTCACTAGGCCGTCTCTATGGTCCTGTCTTGCTGCTTGGCCCCATCACTATGGCCTTCTGTATGGCCAAAATTTAGGAAACCTCGCCCCTATGGTGTTTCTATGGTCCTTTAGGCCGCTGGGGGCCCTCACTTTGTTTTCCATGGTCCTCTAGCCCCTGGGGCCCTCACTATGGCCATTTCTTTCCCCCTTCTAGGCCCTCTCTAGGCCCTCACTATGGCATCCCTTACATACATCTGGGCCCTTTCGGGGCTCTCAATAGGCCACTCTAGGGCCCCCATCTAGGCCCCAAAAGGCCCCTTCATTGGCCGATCTCCGGCCCCTAACCCCCACTTCTGGCTTTTCTATGACCCTCTCTGGAACCTTTTTTAGGGGTCACCATGGCCGTTCTGGGGTGCTTTTTTGTCACATTTTCCCCTTAGGCCCCGTCCTATTTTCCCTCTAAGCCCTCTATGTACAAATTTTGGCGATTTATGTTCTTCGTTAGGCCCCCCATTGGCCCTTACTGGGGAAGTCTCGGGGGCCCCTCGGGCTCTTTAGGCCTTCACTATGGCAGTCTTATTGCCCCTCTAGGCCCCTCTAGGAAAACAAAAGGCGTGTCTGTGGAATTGTAGCACTTTTAAGAACCTTGGAGTCTTTGGTCCACTCCGGCCCTTTCTCGGCCCTCATATGTCCGTCTATGCGGTCTCTGAGGCCCCCGTGGCCCCACCCTAGGCCATCTCAGGTCCCTTAGGCCCTTTTAGTTTTTTACTATTGCCATTTTTTTTGGTCCTCTCTGGCCCCCCCTTAGGAAATCATGTCTTCTTAAAAAGGTCCCTTTTTAAACCCCCTATTGCCCTCCTATGCAGTTCTATGGTTCTCTCTAAGCCCTCCCGGGGCCTCACATGACCTCTCTAATTCCCTTAGGCCCTTTAGGTCACTATGGTGTTTCTAGGTCCTCTGTAGCCGCTCTGTATCTCATAGGGCAATCTCTGGGGTCCTTTTAGGCCTTCTCAGGCCCCAAAAAGGGTATTCACGGTCCCATTGGACCCTCTGGCGGAACTTGACATCCCGGGGACCTCTCTAACTCTTTAGGCCCCCAAAAGGGCCCCTCATTGTCCTCAATAGGCCCCCTAATCCAGCTAGGCTGTCTCTATTGTCCTCTCTGGCCCTTGGAACTCAATATGGCATTCATAGGTTCTTTAAAAACCCCCTCTGGATTCACATGACTTTTTTTGGTCCATCTAGGCCTTATCAAGGCCCTCTTTGGGGCCATAATTGGCCTCATGGAACCCCGGCCCCCTAGTATGGCCAATTTTGGTCCTTTCTGGCCTTCATATGGTCGCCCCCATAGTCCTCGGGGCACGCCTGGCTTTACTAGCCAATCTCTGGGGGCCTCTTTAAGCCCCCCTAAACTTCCTAGGCAGTCTCGTTGCCCCTTGGCCCTTCTGGCCCCCTAGGCCGTCTCTATTCTTCTCTGGGCCCCCATGGGCCCCCCTTATGGCCCTCTTTAGTACCCTAGCTTTCTCTCCCCTCTCATGGGGCTTTTAAAAATGGTGTCCTACGCCCCATTATCCCTCTTTTATGCCCTCTAAAGGCCTTTTCCTGTGCCCCTCTAGTCCACACTGGGGCCTATCTAAGGTCCCATAAAAGCAATCTCTATCTCTAAATAGGGCCCTATTTTGGGTCATCAATAGGAAACCCTGTGCTCATATAAATCTTATGGTAACTCTGGCCCTCTCAGGCCTTCAAAAAGGGCCTTTCTAGGTCCTCTCTAGACCCCCACTAGCGGGAAACCGGAAATCTCTAAAGATTCTCTGGGCCCTCTCGAGGCCCTTAGGCCCTCTCTGGCCCTCTGGGGCCCTCCCCCCTTTGGTCTTTTCAATGGACCCTAAAGGGGACACCCAAGGCCCTCACTAAGGGTCTCTATGTTCCATCTACCCCTCTTGGGCCCCCTTTTTTGGCCGTTTTTGGTCCTCTCTAGGCCCCCTTCGGGCCCTTTTATATGGCTGTTCTATGATCCGCTTAGGCCCTAAATATGCCCCCACTAGGTTTCTCTGTGGTCCTTTCTAGGCCCCTCCAGGCCGTCATATGGCCGTTGGATGGACCTCTCTAGGCCCTCATAGGTTTTAATATTGTCATCTTTATATTTTTCTACCCCCCCGTGGCCCCCACTATGGCCATCTCCTGGTCCTCTCAGCCCTGTCTAGGTATTCACTGGTTATTTCTAGGTCCCCTATTCTCCCTCTGTGCCCCCCTAGGCGTCCATGGTGCCTCTAGCCCTCTCTAGCCCCCATACCCATCTTTGTCCTCTTAGGCCCCTCTATTTCTGCACTCTGGCAGCACTTGTCCCCTTGGCCCCTCTGGGGCCCCCATTATGGCCGTCTCTATGGCCCCTTTAGGCTCCGCGGGGCTTAAAATGATCATCTCGATGGACCTCTCTAAGCCCC
>JAJTUV010004134.1:0-27556 GCA_021653895.1 Mastomys natalensis | reverse complement strand
CAAGCGGTGTACAAAAAATACCTAGTAAAACGCAATAAAAATTTTCTAGCTCAAGAGGTGGCTCGCAGCTAAGAGGACCTTCTGCTCATGCAGAGGACCTGGATTCATTTCCCAGCATCTACTTGCAGTCCACAACAGTGTGATACTCCAGTTCCAGAGGATTCCATGTTCTCTTCTGGCCTCTATGGGTACTGCACCCACATGGTGCACCTCCATACATGCAAGCAAAACATTCATACACTTAAAGATAAACAAAACAAACAATTCCATTGAACAGAAAGATTATACAAACGAATCAAATTATTTCATAAAACGAGGAAACCTTTTTAATCAAACTGGGCATATCAAAGTTAGCTTTAGCTATAACACACACACACACCCCCACACACAACACCCACAGACCTCTAGCTCACTGTCTTCTTACATTTTTATTTTTGTTACTGTTGTGGTTGTGAGCCTAGCCTTTAAAGGCTCAGCCATATCTGTAGCCCTATTATCATTATTATTATTTGTAACGATGCTGTGTGTGGATATGTGAGCAAGTGTAGGTACTGGCAGATGCCAGAGGTTCAGATCTCCCTATACTTGGGGGTTACAGGTGGTTGTTGCGTCGCCTGATGTGGGTGCTGGCCATTGAACTTGGGTCCTCTGGTTGAGCAGTATGCCCTCTTAATACTGAGCCACCTCTCCACCTTCCATTAGTTTTTATTTCGAGAGAGGATGTCACTATATCGATCAGATAGATGCAAGTGGATCTCGGTTTTCACACTCTCTATGCCACCTGAGAACCTAGGTGGGACGCAGGGAGAAACTGAAGCTAGGTTTTAATGGTCAGCCGAGCTGGTATGGTCGGCGTAAGTCAGGTTTGAGAGATACTCAGGATGAAAGAGGTCAGATCCTACCGGAGGGGAAGGGAACCAGTACCTTTCTCGTTGCGAACTGGGACGGCCCCAGCCGTAGACTGAATGGGCGGCTGCTTCATGAGTGCGCTTGGGACCGACATGGTGACGGCTGCCGCGGAGACTCTCCAAAATGGACTGAATCCCAACAACGAAGAGGAAGGAGCAGAACACACCTTCCCACCGAGCTTTTCCCAACACCGCTACGCAACAGACAGAAACAACTTCCGGCAAAGGTAGAGGAACCGGAAGTATATAACAGAGGATTGTGGGAAACAGAGGACAGCTGAGCTCAGACCACTTAAAGGGCTAGACTCAAATTTGCGCGTCTGCCTTGGTACCTTTCCCGTTTTAAATTGTTGAAAATTTAGAAGATCGTTCTGGCTGACAGTTGCTTCTTTTGGGTTTTCGGTAAGGTCCAGGAAGGTTCAGATTAAAGGTTTCATTTATTATGTTTTGAAGAAACCGAGCAGATTACGAGGGGCTTTTTGTGCATATTGTTGAAAGGTCAGCATTGTAAAGAGTGTGTTTTGGATACATGGGTCCGGTTTGTAATCCCATCATTTGGGAGCATAAAACAGGATTGTGTTTTGGAAGCCAGCGCGGCGCCTGTTGGTTGGGACATACACCGGAGGCAGGTGGACCTCTGAAACTGAGGCTAGTCGGTCTACATAGTGACAATTCTGGGTGTACAATATAATATAGGACTTTGAAAGTGCTATTAAGTCGGGCAGTGGTGGCGCACGCCTTTAATCCCAGCACATGGGAGGCAGAGGCAGGCGGATTTCTGAGTTCGAGGCCAGCTTGGTCTACAGAGTGAGTTCCAAAACAGGCCGGGCTATACAGAGAAACCCTGTCTCAAAAAAAAAAAAAAAAAGAAAAAAACGACGCTTACATCTAGAAAAGCCTTAAAAAGACCAGAGTAGACAGTAATCTTTTTTTTTTCCTGTTATTTTGAAGCTGTGTTTCCTAATAGGTTTGTTTGTTTGTTTTTGCCTCTAAGTTGGTTGTTGTTCATTTATTTCCTTCCTGAGTAGCTAGGATTCTCTATAGGTATGCCTCTTCATTCGACGTAGAAATATCATATTACAAACTTTTCAGCCTAAAAAGTTGTGTGTCTGAGCCGTAGGTGCAGTTCAGCAGGAAAGCAGTGTTGTGAGCACAGCTTAGCTTGGAATAGGGAATTGTATGGGGAGTAAATGTGTTGGAAGATAATTGTTTTTGATTCATGGCAACTCAGGAATATGCTAGGAAAAGTCTTAAAAATGTCTTGACTTTATAAAAGACAGTGCGGGAAAATCCATTTGGTAAATGCCCATATTCTGAGACTTTTAACTTTTCTTTTTTTAACTTGAGACAGAGTCATATGTATCCCAATCTGGCCTTTAACTCTCAAAGTAATAGAGGATGATCTGGAAGTTCTGATTCTCCTGTGTTTGATTGCCTAGAGCTGAGATTACAGGTGTGGGTCACCTTGCTTGGTTTATGTGATGCTGGGAATAGAATCCAGGGTCTTTGTGGATTCTAGGTAAACATTCTACTGAGTTACATTCCCAGTGTGTGGTTTAGCTTTTAAAGTCTTCTGCCACTGCGCCAGACAAATTTCTGCTGTTGTAGCCTGTGGAGAGCTGGTGTCACAAATGACGGCTGGCAATCTGCCAGCCCTAGCTTAGGCATTGCTGTGCCATGATCAGGGCATATAGATCTGGCATTACTGTGCGTGCATATTGCTTTTACATAAGATCTGGCCGTGTGACGTATGGGTGGAGCACCAATCCGGAATGGCTTCTGATTGGAGGAGACAGAGATTTAAGGGTGGGGATCGATGGTTGGTGGGCTTTTTCATACATTAAGGGTTCCTGAATAAATGGTGCTGAGAAGGAGTTCCTGTGTCCGTTGTCTTCTTTCCGCTGGTCGGATCGGGAGGTGACAAGTGGTGGCCTGTATGGGGATCTTCAGAACTCTTCACCGTCAGGGTAGCTAGCTGGTAAGTTCCCAGGTAAGTGGGACAAGGGCAAGTTCTCGGCAAAAGACAATAAGGTTCCCGGCTTAGGGACAAGTTTTGGTAGGTTTCCAGGTAAGTGGGACAAGGGAAAGTTCTCGGACAAGACTATAAAGTTCCTGAGGACCGGGACAAGTTTCAAGAAAGCAGACAAGCCATTAATCCTTATAAAGCAAGGCCTGGAGGTCTGGATGAAAATTTGTAGGGAGATAGGAGGAACATTATCTAATGCAGGATTGGCCGCTGCCATCATGCAAATGACTCCTGGCTCGATCCATGCAATGACTCCTGGCTCGATCCAGTTCTCTAGTAATGCTTGTTTCAAGTGTGGACAGCAAGGGCATCTAAAACACCAGTGTCCACAGCAGCAGAGGAGTCAGAGTCAAAGAAGTAGAACTCCAGGCTTATGCCCAAGGTGCAAAAGGGAAATCATTGGGCCAATGAATGTAGATCAGTGAAGGATATAAATGGACAGCCTCTGAACTCTGGACAAGGAGGAGCACGTCCAAAAAGTGGACCACCCCAGAGGGTCACAAGGGGAGTGCAGGACTCGACCTCTGTTCCACCACCAGACTCATATTGATGCCCAGATGGGTCGCAATTAATAGAGACTAATTTTAAAGGACCTTTACCTGTTGATACAGTGGGACTGATGTTAGGAAGGAGTTCAGTTACTATGCAGGGACTTATTGTTCATCCTGGGGTCATTGATCCTGATTATACTGGAGTAGTCAAAGTTATGGTGTCTTCTCCCAAGGTATTTCTGCAATCTCCCCGGGAGATCGCTTGGCTCAGCTTCTCTGTCTTCCCAGTTGTCATGATTAATTTCCTGCAAAGGATGTTCAAAGAGGGGATAAGGGCTTTGGGTTGACAGGGCCCTCTGCTGTATTTTGCTCTTTAGATCTTGAGTCAAGACCATTATTATCTTTGATGGTTGAGGGAAAGATATTTCTGGGCTTTTAGATACTGGTGACAATCGCAGTATTATCAGTGTTAAAGATTGGCCGAAGGGGTGGCCCAGACAAAAATCAGTACAACTCCTTAGGGGTTTGGGGTATGCTAAAGAACTGAAATGAGCTCTCGTCTTTTGCGATGGAAAGATGATGAAGGGCATGAAGGGACCTTTCAGCCTTATATTTTAGAGGTTCCTGTGTCCCTTTGGGGCAGAGATCTCATGAAAGAGATGGGATATACCCTAACTAATGAAAAAGATTATAGCCCTCAGGCACATAGGATGATGTCTGATAAGGGATATATCCCTGGGAGAGGACTTGGAAGAGGATTACAAGGCAGGACTCTGCCTATGGCACTGTTCCAAAGAATGATAGGACTGGAGTGGGTTTTTCCTAGGGCCACTGTGGAGGCAATTCCCATATCTTGGAAGTCTGAGGAGTCGTTGTGGGTTCCCCAGTGGCTGGTTCCCTCAGAAAAGTTACAAGCAGTGCATTCTTTAGTTGCAGAACAATTAGAATTAGGACATTTGCAGCCATCTACATCTCCTTGGAATACTCCAATTTTTGTTATTAAGAAAAAATCAGGAAAGTGGAGATTATTACATGATTTGAGAGAAATTAATAAGCAGATGGTGATTATGGGTCCTGTCCAGAGAGGTCTTCCATTATCCTCTGTGCTGCCAAGAATTGGCCCGTGATTGTATTAGATATCAAGGACTGTTTTTTTCTCCATTCCCATATATGAAAAGGACACTGTTAGATTTGCCTTCAATGCCTCTCTAAACCATTGTGAACCTGATAAGAGATTTGAATGGGTCGTCCTACCTCAGGGTATGGCCAATAGTCCTACTATGTGTCAGCTATATGTTGATGCTATATGATTAAAAGAGGTTAGACAAAAATTTTTAAAAGTGAAGATATATCATTATATGGATGATATTCTTATTGCTGCACCAGCTGATCAACAGCTAGATGATGCCTATCTTGCTATTATTTTAACCCTTAAAAGGTTGCATTTGATAATTGCCCAGAGAAGGTACAAAAGGATTTGGTTGTTAATTATTTAGGGACAAAGATATCTCCAGAGACTGTTATCCCCAAAAGATGCGAATTCACACAGATGGTTTGTGCTCTTTAAACGATTTTCAGAAGTTGTTAGGAGATATTCAATGGCTGAGGCCTTATTTGCATTTATCTAATAAACAGCTGCAGCCCCTATATGTTATTCTTCCTGGTGAGCCTGATTTAAATTCACCCAGACAACTTACAGAAGAAGCTCGAGATGCATTAGTATTATGGAAAAGATCTTACAAGATGCAGTCTTGAAGCGCAGAGATGAGACTCAAGCTATATTACTATGCATTTTGCCCACCGAGAGTCAACCTACAGGGGTGGTTTGGCAAGGAGCTCCATTATTGTAGGTACATCCTAGAATTTCTCCGGCTAAGACACTTTCCCATTATCCTATGGCAGTTGCACAAACTTGCCCTGCAGGGACTTCAGCAGTGTGTTCAGTATTTTGGATGCCAACCAGAGAAATTAATTATACCTTATACAGTTGAACAATTTGAAGTGTTAACAGTTACTGTCCAGCGCCCTTCCTGGCCAGCAGGAAATTAGATGCAAGACAACAAGGTTCCTTCTCAAAGCAGTTTACTCAGGATTGTAGCTTTCTGGTGGTGGTGGCCCCACCTACCCCAGGGACCAGGCTTATATCTAAGTAAAGACCAATGAGCATATGCCACGTATCATCTCTCCATATGTCCACGTATGACCATTCCCTGCCCCTGCACAGCTGTATAGCCAAATGAGGACTTGTTTACCACAAGGAGCACTCTCAGCCAGCACCATCTTCAGGTGCAGTGCATAGCAGCTCTCTACAGTTCCCCCTTTTTGTTTTACAACGAAACAGGCAAGAGTAGAGGTCTGATCTCAGAATGGAGTAATGGACATTGTACTAGCACCCAAAGGATGCTAGACCCGTCCGGTACCGATTTTTTGCTGAGATGGGCAAGATGAGGGAATTTTGGGGGAAAGGGCGGTACCAACCTGCATCTCTCAGACTTGCTCTTCACGAGACCACAGGCAGCATTCAGCGTATCTCGAGTGCAGTGCTTTGCCTTGCAGCCTGAACGTATGAACTTTTCAAGACTTACTGGCAACAAGCCATGCTTGTGGGGACTGTCCTGCCTCAATGGCATAGAATGCTTGTGCAACCATGGCAAGGTCTCTTTTTCCTCGGGATCAGACAATACGGCAGAGACAACACAGGCAGAGCACAGAGACCCCTACCAAGACAACAGCCAGGGTCCCATACCCGCCCGCTCTTTAAGATGATTCATTGCTTGATGTATCCACGTTGCCAATCCCTCTGCAACAGTCATGTCAATGTGGGTAGAGTCTACTGTCACAGCTGCCAGACGGAGATCTCTCAACAGGGCATCAAACCCTCCAGACCAATTGCCTTTAAGATAATAAGACAATTCCCAAGACATATTAGCAGCCTTAGTCACATTATTATATGTACAGAGGTCACACAAAGTCCTGAGAATTTCCACTCACACCCTAATTGAGCCAATTCAATTAACATCTCTCAGCTGGCTATACTTTGAATATTCAAGGCTTGAGCCACGGTGGCGGACATATTGTTAACAGCTGCAGTGGTTTAAAGAAATCGCTGCCGTGGTAGCCGCCACAGCCAGCACAGTAATTGCTGTAATGATGGCAGCTGTTATGCCAAAATCTCTCCTTTCTCTAAACAGGGTCATGGCTGAAGGGGCTTCTACAGGCCAAGGGATATAGCATGGCATTTGGGTAATCCCAACGTAGGGAGAAAATTATAATATCCTCTAACAGCTCAACCAGTTTTATGGGTTTGACAACCTGTAGCCCATCGTGGCTGGGCGGTATACTCAGGTTTTGTTTACTTACTATTACCGGCCATACCCCCTGGATCCACTTAGCATTGGTTTGAGTGGCTGTTCTATTGCTAGGCAAATCAAACCAGGCACCAGTCTGATTATATAATTGAACGCACTGGCTATCTTCACTAATATTATGTATAATCTGAAAACAAAGCACCCCTTGTAATGACAAACTAAAATTCCCTTCTTATCCTCAATGCAATACTGTCAATGCCCCCTGTTCCTCAGCAAATTTAAATCTTTCTCTAATTTATCCCAGCTGTTTTTTGTACTGGAAACTATCTATCGTATATCACTTAGCTGCAGATTTTATTCCAGCTGCCTTTTGTAAGGTAGCCTGATACAGCAAACCAAGGGCCACTACATCCACCTCCTTTAAAAATCTTAACAAATTTTAGTATCAAGATAACCTGCCTGAACCCTGAAATCTAGTCTTCTGGAGGCCTACCTCTATCATGTCTGATCCATATAATTCTGGCAGATATAACTACTACCTTAATCATTTCTTTTGAAAGCATACAGACATAATCTTCTAATAGGCTGTAAGGATTGCTGTCTGGATCCTTTAGCACTGAACTAATAGATGATGAGTTGTATCTTGAGGCAGGCTGGGGAACAGGTGGGGGTCCCCTTCCCTGGCCCCCAATTGGCCGCCTCCTGCTTTCTTCTCCACGGCCTGGGGGATCTTGTCACTAGGTTCTACTCGACTAGACTCCTCTCTCTTTTCTGACTCTGTCTCGGAAGCTGTGGAGGGGTCTGAGCTGGGGCTATAGGCAGGACCACCAGTCCTCCAGCTCTTGCCCCATAGCTTCTGGTTAGCAGTGCCTGGGTATTACTGATATTCTCTCGGGTGCTAATAAATATGAAGGGAACCATTCCCTCCTCCCTAGGGTTCTTCTTGTCATTATCACCTTCCACACAAACCCTTACCACACCAGACCTATCCACAATCTCCTGAATCACTTTCCCATTCTTTCCAATCACTTTGCCAACCAAGTTCCTGGGCACTTGTACAGAGTCCTCAGAAAATTCAAGGTAGCTTCGAGCCTGTCTGCATGCCTCTGGCGTCTCCCCATAGATTCTGAAAGTGCAGGTTTCTTTGCCCAACTCAGTGGCAGTCACTCCTAGCACTTTTCGAGCCTGCTGGATGTTTGCACTATAAGTTCCAATTGCCAGACCTATCAGGTCCTCTCGAACTGTAAACTCCTTTTCTCTAAACAGAATATCCTTGAACCAGTAACCAGAAAAACTTTTATCCTCACTTCTTTCCCAGAGGAAAAATATAACCACAAAACTGAAAATCACACCCATCTTCTTTCCACTTTTGTGTCTCTTTACCGAGCACTTTATTATCTCTTACCTATCACTTGTCCCTAAACCAGGAACCTATCAACTAGCTGCCCTGACCATGAAGAGTTCTGAAGCTCCCTGTACCATGGGAACTTCTTCTCAACACAGCTTATTCAGGAAACCTTTTGTCTCTTTACTGAGAACTTTTAAACTCATCTCTTTCCGAGAACTTTAAAACTCGTCCCTAAACTGGGAACCTTACCGATTGATCGCCCTGTCTGCCAGGAGTTCTGGAACCTCACACGGGTCGCTTTACCGCGATTTTCTTCCTTGTTCCCGTACCTGGCCACCAATTGCCCGACGCCCTTCCTGGCCAGCAGGAAATTAGACGCAAGACAACAAGGTTCCTTCTTAAGGCAGTTTACTCAGGATTGTAGCTTTCTGGTGGTGGCGGCCCCACCTACCCCGGGGACCAGGCTTATATCTAAGCAAAGGCCAATGAGCATATGCCACATATTATCTCTCCATATGTCCACGTATGACCATTCCCTGCCCCTGCACAGCTGTATAGCCAAATGAGGACTTGTTTACCACAAGGAGCACTCTCAGCCAGCACCATCTTCAGGTGCAGTGCATAGCGGCTCTCTACAAGTTACAATAGATGAGTAGGCTGTGTTAAGATGCGTTTTTAATGGCTACATAGACAACCATTTACCTAAGGATCCTATTTTACAACTGGTTACTATGCATCCTGTAATTTTTCCAAAAGTTACCAAACAGATTCCATTACAGAATTGCCCTCTTATTTTTACTGATGGTTCTAAGAATGGATATGGAGCCTTTTTGGTTTATGGTCATCAGCCAGTGGTTATCCAGTTTCCATCAGCCTCCACCCAAGTAATTGAGTTACAGATTGTTATAAAAATATTTGAACAGTTTATGGGCCCCTTCAATTTGCTATCAGATAGTCAATATGTAGTGAATATTTTAAAGTCCTTGGAAGTGGTTGGAAAAATAAAGTTGAAATCAGATATCAATAATTTGTTAGTGCAATTACAAAATCTGATTTGGAGTCGTATGGCTCCCTTTTTTGTTCAACATATTAGAGCACATACTGGATTGCCAGGCCCTCTAGCTGAAGGGAATGATGCAGTGGATAAAGCATGCAAAGCTTGTTTCATGTTTTTTCCGCCTCTCTTTCTTGGAGTTGGCTGCCGATTTTCATAAACAATTTCATGTTAATTCTAAGACTTTGTCCTCTAGGTTTGGCATTTCCCGGGCAAACACCAGGGATATAGTAAAATCGTGTCAAGCCTGTGCTCCGTTATTGCTGCAAATTAGCATAGGGATTAATCCCGGGGGTTACACCCACTCCATTTTTGGCAAATGGATGTTACTTATTTTTCTGAATTTGGAAAGTTAAAGTATATACATGTTTCCATTGATACTGCGTCAGGAGTGATGTATGCCTCCCTGCATTAAGGGGAAAAGGTGCACCATGTTATTGCCCATTGCTTTGAGGCCTGGGCAGCCTGGAACATGCCGAAAGGCTTAAAGACTGATAGTGGACCAGCATACACCTCTGCCTCTTTTACAAGTTTTTGCAAAATGATGGGAATCCACTTAAGTCATGGATTACCATATAACCCTCAAGGACAAGGCATTATTGAGCGTGCTCATCGCACCTTGAAAGAATGTCTTAGCCGGGCGTGGTGGCGCACGCCTTTAATCCAGCACTTGGGAGGCAGAGGCAGGCGGATTTCTGAGTTCGAGGCCAGCCTGGTCTACCGAGCGAGTTCCAGGACAGCCAGAGCTACACAGAGAAACCCTGTCTCGAAAAACCAAAAAAAAAAAAAAAAAAAAAAGAAAGAATGTCTTATTAAACAAAAAGGGGGAATAGCTTCTGGGCGTTCTCCCCGAGAGAGATTGGCCATAGCTCTTTTTACTTTAAATTTTTTGACTGAAGATAAGCAAGGGCACACTGCTGCTGATCGGCATGTTAATCCTGATTCATCATATAAAGGTGTGGTGATGTGGAAAGATATTCTGACAGGAAAGTGGAATGACCCTGATTCGGTATTAGTGTGGGCGAGAGGCTCTGTTTGTGTATTTCCACAGAAAAATCAACAACCGATTTGGATTCCAGAACGCTTGACCCGACGAGTGAAAGATCCTTTAGAAGAAAAGGAAGATGAAGGGCATGATCCTGGTTGTGATGATCCTCATGAGAATGCCTCCGGGTGAAGGACAAGATCTACGTTGGGGCATTTTGTCAGTTTTTCCTGCATAACGGCTGCCATCATTACAGCAATTCCTGTGGTAGCTGTGGCGGTTACCATGGCAGCGATTTCTTTATCTACCACTGTTCAAACTGCTGCGGCTGTCAACAATATGTCTGCCACTGTGGCTTAAGCCTTGAACATTCAAAGTAATATTAATAGCCAGCTGAGAGCTGGAATTTTGTTGCTGATGGAAAAAGCCCAGCTTGGCTATCAGTGGAAGTATACAGGGTTATGTGTTACCTCGGTGACTTTTAAGAATGTTAGTTATGTTGCACAGTTGTCATGAATTCTCTCTCAGTATCTTACTGGAAACTGGTCTAAAAGATTAGATATGCTGCTTCGGGAGATGAGACAGTCCAACATTGACATCAATTCCACCCGTATGGATGTTTCCTTAGCCAGTGGAATAGCAGATTGGGTTCTTCAAGCAGCTTCCCATTTGAAGGAATGGGCGGGATTGAGAGGTTTGGCTCTGTGTCTCATCCTTATCAGTTGCCTAGCATTCTGGTGCTTGTGCCTCATGAGAAATCGTCACGCTCGTGATCAGGCTCTGATTATACAAGTATTTGCAAGAGTAGAAATTGTACAATCCCCTCAGGTGTGGCTTGGCATGCTAGAGAAGTAGTCAATGACAGGTAAGACTCCTTGGACATATTACCAACCTAAGACAGGGATCAAACCAAAGTTGTTTGTACCCGAAGACGGGTAAGGAACATTGTTGCAAGGGGCAACCTAAGACAGGCATTCTCTTTGCCAAGATTTAATAAATAAGGGGAATTGTGGAGAGCTGGTGTCACGAGATGACGGCTGGCAATCTGCCAGACCTAGCTTGGGCATTGCTGCGCCATGATCAGGGCATGTAGATCTGGCATTACTGTGCGTGCATATTGCTTGTACATAAGATCAGGCCGTGTGACGTATGGGTGGAGCACCAATCCGGAATGGCTTCTGATTGGAGGAGACAGATTTAAGGGTGGGAACGATGGTTGGCGGGCTTTTTCATATGTTAAGGGTTCCTGAATAAACGGTGCTGAGAAGGAGTTCCCATGTCCACTGTCTTCTGTCCGCTGGTCAGATTGGGAGGCGACAGTAGCCCAGACTGACTGGATTGCTACTTGCTGTCATTTCTGTTGCACCAGTGCGGAGGATGAGTTACAGGCCTTTGCCAACACTGGCCATCCATAGGTTTTCTTTACTTAAAAACAGGTGGACATATGTAGGCAGCCGTGTTTAAGATAGCACCTGGGACAGTTGCAAAGTCGTATGACTAGCACCTGACAATGTAAGCAGCTGGCTTCCAGCGTGGCCAGCTCAGCTAAACTGGTAAACAAGTCCTTTGTGCATGCGTCGGCCTCACATGCTATTGAGGTATTGGCAGCTTAACCTATCCTGAGAGAACACGTCACCCAGCCTGCCTTGGGAAGATATATAAGCAGCTCATTGCTGCTGCTGGGGGTCCCTGTCCCCATCCCCATCCTGGTCCAGGTCCCCGTCCATAAGTCCCCGTCCCTGTCCATAAGTCAAGAGTCGTTCCTGCAATAAAGCTGACTGAGAAGGATCCGACCGTGTCGTGTCTTAACTGCTGGTCAAGGCAGACGCAACATATGGTGGCCCGTCTGGGAAACTGAGGACTTCGCCTTCTTGGATTCAGAACTCAGCAGCTAGGAACAGCAGTATAGGTATATTTGCTGTCATAGAAAGTGCCCGGGAAGTGGGGCCGTCACAAAGTCCGCAGTAGAGTGGCGTCATAAGGTCTGTGGTCATAGGTCCATGGTAAAGTGGCAATTGAATCACGAGAGACCTTAGAAGTATCATGTTAGTGTTTGCTGTTTGTGTTTGTTTGGTGTGGGTCTGTCTGGGTGTCGTAATTGTGTTTTTTCTGGGGTATTGGCGAGCATCAAATCAGGAAAGTGAAACCATGGGGAACTCACCATCGTGCCCCGTGAGAAGTGCCTTAAAAGAACTAATGCATGCAAGAGGCATTAAAATAAAAGAGGAATTTGCATTGGATACCGGATGACTTTATACTTTTGTGGGCCGTCACACACACCTGGCCAGTGCCTATGCCAGTCCATTCTAACTCCCTGGTCCTCCCTACCTTTTTCCCTACTTCTTGTGCTCTAATGCACCCTGTATTGTCCCAAATCAGGCTCCATTCCACTAAACCTGCTCTGGTGTGTGTCCGACCACCGTTTTTCTTCCTGCTTGCTAACCTATATAAACTTAACCAGCTCTCTTGCATCTCCTCTCTCAGGGGACTGTGTATTACTCCTTTGGTATATAACTCTTCTCAGTCTCTCAATCAGAGCCGCCTCCTGTCTGAGTACCTGAAAGGAAATTGGTAGAAGGAAGGCGAGGACCTATCCAGGAGGCTCCTGTTGCAGATCGCTACCCTGAATGGCACCCGCCTGGATCCCGTTACGTTGGAGGGGCTCACCACTTGAGTCAAGGATGCCCTCAATTTCTTTAAAGAATGGGTGGGAGTATTTATCTAGGGAGCCGCTGTTCTCCTAGGATGTGGTTTCTGCCTTTGGTTTCTGTGTCATTTTTGCCGTGACCATGCAAGACGTAAGGCTGTGGTTTACCAGGCACTGACTGCCATGGAGGAAGGTACTCCCCAGGTATTTGGCTGGCCTCCCTTAGGAGGCATAGTGGGGAGCTTTCTGGATCTGGTAATGGCCGTCCAGGCATTATCCCTAGATCCTGACCATCTTTTTTTTTTTTTTTTTTTTTTTTTTTTTTGGTTTTTTTCGAGACAGGGTTTCTCTGTGTAGTCCGGGCTGTCCTGGAACTCGCTCGGTACACCAGGCTGGCCTCGAACTCAGAAATCCGCCTGCCTCTGCCTCCCAAGTGCTGGGATTAAAGGCGTGCGCCACCACCGCCCGGCGATCCTGACCATCTTGACCATTGCCAAGGGTATACACTCATGAGGCTCCTACAGCATCACCTCAATATTTCTGAAGTGGGAGTACGAGGAGTGCCTCGACTAGAGATGTTCTCAATCCTGAGATAGATTCTCTGAAAGATTGTCTGAGTGCATAGAGGTTTTGTGCCAAACATACCTCTCCCTGAAAAAAGGCACGAAGGCGGGTATGGCAGAAATATAAACTTTCCCATTACAATGCCTTCACTTTGCACAAGGGCTCGGACCTCTGTTTTCCACCGCTGACCTGCTGTGCTAGCAGCGACTTTCTAGGTGTGCTCTCGATTGGCTCTCGCCAACCACCTAATGAATGAGTTCAAGCATGCTTGGGTGTGGATGCCTAAGGTCTGAAGGGTCCAGAGGTAACCTACTTCAAATTTAATAAATAAATAAGGGGGAGATGTAGGCAGCCGTGTTTAAGATAGCACCTGGGACAGTTGCAAAGTCGTATGACTAGCACCTGACAATGTAAGCAGTTGGCTTCCATCGTGGCCAGCTCAGCTAAACTGGTAAACAAGTCCTTTGTGCAAGCCTCGGCCTCACATGCTAATGACGTATTGGCAGCTTAACCTATCCTGAGAGAACACGTCACCCAGCCTGCCTTGGGAAGATATATAAGCAGCGCATTTCTGCTGCTGGGGGTCCCTGTCCCCGTCCCGGTCCCTGTCCCTGTCCCGGTCCATAAGTCAAGAGTCATTCCTGCAATAAAACTGACTGAGAAGGATCCGACCTTGTCGTGTCTTAATTGCTGGTCAAGGTGGACGCGACAGACATATATAGTCATGTGCAACCTAAACCAGTATTTTCAGTGCTTAGAAACCAAGCAACACAAATGCTTACTCTTTTTTCTTTTATTTTAATGAATACACTGTAGCTGTCAGACATATCAGAAAGTGCATCAGATCCCATTACAGATCGTTGTGAGCCACCATGTCATTACTGGAAATTGTACTCAGGACCTCTGGAAAAGCAGCCATTGCTCTTAATCACTGAGCCATCTGTGTAGCCTGGATCTGTTCACTTTCAAAGTCTCTGTTCTCTTTACTACACAAGTACACCTCCCATGCTACCAACCTGATACCTCCGCCTCTACAAATACGGAGTACAGAGCCTTCACTCAGACTCAAATGACTTCAGAAGGAATCACCAGTGTTTGCTAACAATAAAATGTACAACTAGGCATGGTAGCATATGCCCATAATCCTAACCCTTGAGAACAAAATAAGAAGCTTGAGGCTTGAGTCCTGTCTCAAAATGTCACGGTCTAGCCCATGTTAAGCACATCCTCTTTTCTGTTTTACCTCTTTGATTCAGGTGGCACACTCTTCTTGATCATTCCACGGAGTCTTGCAGCTGACTGAAAACCACACAAAATACATGTATACATAAATATGCTACTATATGGCCACATTGTTTATCGATTAAAAATATTAAGTATCTGCTACTATATCTAGGTTTATTTAGGAAATATAGAGTCTTAAGATGTGATACTTATTCTAAGTAGATAAACACATCATCAATAATAAGAGCATGTATATGTCACCATCTGACATACTGGCATTCTGGTACCTGAGCCAAGCTGCTTATGAGTTTACAGGAGTAAATACAGTATTTAATAAACATTCTATCACACGACTAGCAGTGTGCCTCTGAGCACAGCACCTGCTTAGCATGCATAGGAGTGCCTGTATTCACAACACTGCCAAGAAGAAATTTAAAAACCTAGTAAGTGAAGTGAGGTGGCTCACACTCATCTATAATCCCAACTTTTAGGAGGCTGAAGACAAGTGGACAAGTTCAAGGCCAGCCTGGCTACATAGGCTGTCTGAAAAAAAAAGAGCCGGTGAGACAGCTTGACCTATAAAAACAATTGCTGCCAAGCCTGATGATAACCTGGACTCAGGCTCCAGGACACACATGGGGCAGAACCAAAGTTGACCTCTGACCTTCACACATGTACCATAGCATGCACTTACCTTTCTCAAAACTAAATGTAGTCAGAAAATTAAAAGTAAGTGTCAGGCATGGTGATGCCACCCTTTAATCCTAGCACTCAAGAAGCAGAGGCAGGCTGATCTCTACATTGCAGACCAGTCTGGTCTACAGAGCAAGTTCCAGGACAGCCAGGCTTACATGGAGAAACCCCATTTTAAAAAAAGCAAAATAAATAAATAAATAAATAAATAAATAAATAAATAAATAATCCTAAATGGATGACTCCTCAGAAAAATACCTGAGATTGACCTTGTCTTTGATGGATCTTTGGCCTCCAATGTACATACGCCAAAAAAAAAAAAAAAAAAAAAAAAGGAAAAGGAAAGAAAGAAAAAGAAAAATTATGCCTAGACACAATTAAACACTGTAAGTAAAAAACCATAGATCTGGCTCCACAGGGACAGTGCTTACAAGAGGAGTTCACCTAGTACATACAAAGACCCTGCATCTGAGTCAGCACAGCCAAAGGAAAAAAGTATAAAAATCAGAACAGGATTCCTTACAGTCATCCTACACCATCTTCCTTTCCAATGAGTAAACGTAAAATCCCACTGGGAACTTATTGACTAATAAACTTTCAAACTGGTTTGAAATCTTCTATTGTTGTTCTTGATTTTTTTTTTTTTTTTTTTTTGGTTTTTCGAGACAGGGTTTCTCTGTGTAGTCCTGGCTGTCCTGGAACTCACTCTGTAGACCAGGCTGGCCTCGAACTCAGAAATCCGCCTGCCTCTGCCTCCCAAGTGCTGGGATTAAAGGCGTGCGCCACCACCGCCCGGCTGTTCTTGATTTTTAAGATAGGGTTTCATGTAACCCAGGCTGGCCTCAAACTTACTATGTAGCTCAGAGATGACGCTGAAATACTATTGTCCAGCCTCTACTTAAGTTCAGGGAGGACAGCATGCAACACCCACCAGCAGACTCACAAATGTCTAAAACAGGACATACAAAGAAAAACAAGCAGCTGAGCATGGGGGCTCACGCTTTAAACCCAGCAGCATGGGAGGTAGGGACAGAAACACCACTCTACACTGAAACCCAACCTGGTGTCTGCAGGGACTTCCAAAGGAGGAGGAGGAGGACAATGACTACAAACCACCTTAGGTCACACACTGCTTGGATTTTGCCTTCCTTCATATGACACTATGGAAGATTATCATCTAATTCTCTGACCTTCACTTTCATTACAAATTTTTTTCTTTTTTAGTTTAAATTTAAATTTTTTTTTAAAATCACATTGGAATTTACTTATTCACACAGGGGTTATAAACATAAAAAGGCAGGATGTGGGGAAGGGAATGACACCAGAGCATAGGTGTTCAGGGGGAGTACAGATACCATTCAAAACAGGGTATCAGCTTGGTGAAGGTTCAGGGGAAAGGTCACTATGACTCTTGTCGATGATTCACTTGTCCTTATCTAAGTTGGTACTGTCTGCCGAGGCTGCCTATTTTTAAGATCTATGACTACTCAGGCTGGCAAATTTCCACAGAAGCTGCCTGTTTACAATAGCTTATAGCCTTCTGTTTCAGTGTTTTTCCACAGAGACCCAAGACTTTGTGTTAGCATGTATGTATGTCAGGCCTATTGCTGATTTTAGGCCTATGGCTGATTTTAGGCCTTCAGTGTATATACAGGGCTGCCCCTGACATCTCCTCCCTTCTCTAAGTATAGAAGGGCCATGGCGATTCTAATTTTGCGAAGGTAGGGATAGAGGCCTGACCTCCAATAATTGAAGGGGACCTTGTAATGGCTCTGGACCTCCTGTCGTTGTCCAGTGAGGCATGAGGGCCATACCTATTCCGATGTCTTTTTCCTGGAGAGGGGATACTTTTGACATCAACCCCTATGCAGTCAGGCTTGTCCCTCAGGGAACCCAGAGAGATATTTTTAACTTTTATTTATATTCCCTTGCAGTGCTTAGCCTCGAAGCCTAAGCAAGAATTCAGATCGCCAGTCAGAGGGGGTTCTGGGTGGCTCCGCTCTGCTTGGTCTAGGGGTGGAAGTCCCCTCTTTTAGACTGAGTGGAGATGGGTTTTGGGAACACCCTGGATAGAGTAACAACCTCATCTTGAGTCTCCTGGTCCTCCATAGCTAACTTATGCTGATATATCCGAATAGGTTTTGCCACCAAATTATCTATCTGTTGTATCACAAAGTTAGTCAGCCTATTTAAGGCCCGGGACCAAAAGAAACAAGCAAAAATAACCCAATTAATAGTCCAAGATGGGAGGAAGTGGGATTGACAACCATGGAGAGGTTGAAAACCAATCCTTGTACCAACTCTCATCTTTCTCTTTCTCTCTCTGTCTTTTCTTGGGGCTTTCTCTGACCTTTTTCATGTTCTCTTTAACCATCCCTGTCTTGTCTATGTAAGGGCAACATCATTACAAATCTCATACATACCTCAGCTAACTGAAGGGAAGCAAAAAAGTTTGCATTTTCTCTGATGTTCCTCATTCTCTTCCTCTCATAGGGTGACAATCCTGAAAATTCATCCTAGAAAATACACCCCCCACCAAAAAAGTCACTTCACCCATTAACAGCAGAACAACATACAGAACCAGATATTCATTCTCTACCCAGATACTTCCTTTCAAACTCCACACAGACTCTAATTGTTTCATATTATCTCAACCAACAGCCCAGTCTTTGCTGGACTGGACAGTAAGAAAATCCTATCCTGGAATACCTGTATGGTTTTCCTTTATTTTATTTTATTTTATTTTTTTTTTCCTTTTTGGTTTTTCGAGACAGGGTTTCTCTGTATAGCCCTGGCTGTCCTGGAACTCACTCTGTAGACCAAGCTGGCCTTGAACTCAGAAATCCGCCTGCCTCTGCCTCCCAAGTGCTGGGATTAAAGGCGTGCGCCACCACCGCCCGGCTGGTTTTCCATTTAAAAAGGCAGTAATGCCTGACATGATGGCATGCACCTTCAAGCCCAGCACTTAAGAGGCAGAAGTGGACAGATCTTTGAATCTGATCTACATTGTGAGTTCCAGGACAGCCAGGGTCCTGTGTCTCAAGAAAAAGAAAAGTACTGTATTAATGGGAGCAAATGCCATGCATGATAGCAAATGTTATTTCTAATAATAACAGTAATCATCATCATCATCTTCTTCAATTAACACAGCAATCAATGAATACATGCATGGGTGGTTCACACCTGCAAATCGCAGCATTGGATGACAAAGGCAGTATTCCTGGGCAATCTTTAAATCTCACATCTTTATATTTACATATTGTGCATGCCCATGTGTGTACACACATCGGAGGTCAGAGGACAGCTCTGCAGAATTGGCTCTCTCACCATGTGGGTCCTAGAGATTAAACTTAGTCATCAGCCTTAGCGGTATGGCACCTTTACCTACTGAGCCATCTCACTGGGCCACACTTTAAAAACCATGGGAGAGGGAATTACAAGCAGCAAAGTGCTGGGTGCCTTGTTTTTACAAACATGTGCTCAAAAACAGAATTATGTGCATATGTACACATACATGTGTAGGCTTCTTACTTAACACATGTGCATTATTACTTTGGCCAAAATAAAGAATCTTCTCCAAGTAAAAGTGCAATGTTTGCATTTGTCACTGCTTTGTTTGGTTTTGTTGAGGCAGGGTCTCTTAATGTTTAATTTATTACTATTTTAGGTTCATTGGTGTTTTGCCTGCATGTGTATATGTGTGAGGATCTCAGAAATCTTGGAACTGCAGTTACAGACATGAGTTGCCACTTGGGTGCTGTGAATTGAGCCCAGGACCTCTGGAAGAGCAGCAAGTGTTCTTAACCCCTGTGCCATCTTTCCAGCCCAAGACAGGGTTTCAGGTATCCCAGGCTGGACTTGAACCTGGTATATGGCCAAGAATGACCTTTAACTTGGG
Source organism: Mastomys natalensis (assembly GCA_021653895.1). Lineage (NCBI taxonomy): Eukaryota > Metazoa > Chordata > Mammalia > Rodentia > Muridae > Mastomys > Mastomys natalensis. The sequence goes on along the minus strand of JAJTUV010004134.1, from coordinate 8,410 downwards.
ATCTACCTGCATTTGGAAGACAGAGGCAGGTGGATTTCTGAGTTCGAGGCCAGCCTGGTCTACAGAGTGAGTTCCAGGACAGCCAGGGCTACACAGAGAAACCCTGTCTCAACAAACCTAAAAAAGCCAGGCGGTGGTGGTGCATGCCTTTAATCCCAGCACTTGGGAGGCAGAGGCAGGCAGATTTCTGAGTTTGAGGCCAGCCTGGTCTACAGAGTGAGTTCCATGACAGCCAGGGCTACACAGAGAAACCCTGTCTCGAAAAACCAAAAAAAAAAAAAAAAAAAAAAAGACAAAATTGAGATCCTCTTAGATACACTTCCCAAATAATCAAAATGGTTTCACAGATGGCACTTGCTGGGCCTCACAGACCCACAGTCTTTCCAGCTGTAGGACAGACTCACATCAGTGATGATGAAAGGACCTCACAAGGGGGAGTCCCTCACTCTGATCTGGGAATAAGTGCTCACCACCCAAGGATTCATGAGAGACTGGTCTTGATGCAATTAGCAAAAGGCAGTTTAATAGCAAGGGGCCCTGGGTTCGAAACGTGTCTCACACAGGAGACAGAGGATTCGACCAAGACCCCAGAAAGTTTGGAATCTTTTAGCAGGGCTTTGCAGACCCCTTTAAACCCAACACTTGGAAACAGAGGCAGGCAGAGCTCTGTGATTTCACGGCCTGCCTAGTCTACAGAACTGTCTCAAAAAAAAAAAAAAAAAAATCAAAAATTCACCACAAATATGGAGGAAAACAACATTCAGATCCTATCAGATTGTATTTTGAACACAATTTAAAAACTCAGACTTTTCTTGTGGTTGTCACATATATACTTAATGTCTCCTGCCAGATCATTTATGTCCAGATGGCAAAAGATATTCAAGCTAGAAATGCTAAAGTGATATATAACCATTTTAAATTCTACCAGATTTCTCAAATCATAAAGCACAAAACTACAAATCTCAATTAATGTTTATAAATAAATCTTCTAGGCTATATCATTCACACATTTTCGTCAGGCAGACTTTATTTTTTTTTTTTTTTTTTTTTTTTTTGGTTTTTCGAGACAGGGTTTCTCTGTGTAGTCTTGGCTGTCCTGGAACTCACTCTGTAGACCAGGCTGGCCTCGAACTCAGAAATCCGCCTGCCTCTGCCTCCCAAGTGCTGGGATTAAAGGCGTGCGCCACCACCGCCCGGCCTGTCAGGCAGACTTTAAATAACTTCCAAAAGGTAGTACACCGACTTACTGTAAGGAGCAGGCCCTTAACAGGACCGACTCCATTCTGTAATAGGAAACTTGTAGAGACAAGTCTGGAAGTGAAGTTGTGCTGTGATAACCATCTGTAATGAGGTCAGAGCCCAGTGATAACCAGACACGAGTGGTTATCTGCCATACATGTCAGCAATAATGCCAAATCAAACATAAAAGAGGAGCCCAACCAGAGCACTTCATCACACATTGGTACCTATGACTGCCTGACCTCCACCAAGCTTCCTCAGCTCCTGATCATCAAAGAGTTAACTGAGAGAGCAATGCCTCCACTAGGTGGTGAAGCACCCTGAAGTCAAATTAGCAATTCAACTAGCTGGAGGCCACAGCCTGCCATACACCCCCCCTCACCCCCTCCACCTTCACAGACTCCGGACCTGTAACCAAGACCATCATAAGGACTCAGGTCATACAACTCATGAATGAATGATGTATTTATTTATTTGGTAATTAGCAATTTATTATTTGTATTCATTGTGTTGATATTGTTAGAGGCAATGCATAGGAAATGTGGCAATATCTCATTGTGGCAATAGCCTTAGCATTGGTGATAATATATTGTCTGCTGTGCATCATTAAAGAGAAATTGAATGCCAAAACCTCTGTCTCTGGCATCTGTCTCCCCTCTCGAGTTGCTGGTCAAATCCAGTATATGATCTCTGAGTGGAGCAGGACCTGTAGCTTCTCTTCCTGAGAGGATTCTAAACCTTATCACAAACTGGTCATGACAGATAAGAGTCAGGGCTTGAGACACTTACCAAATCCCAAAGTCCGATTTGTCCAGACTTGGACCCAGCTGCAACCAAGGTTCTCACTTCTGATGGATGGAGGGCCACAGAGGAGACTGCTCCTTTGGTCACCTTACGAACAGTAGCTTCACTGATGACCATACCACTTAACTTGGCTTTGTAGCTATGAAAATTGGTAAGTTAAACAGAAAAACCATCTCAATTGTCCAAATAAGTAAAAAATAACTCAAAAGAGGAGACATACAGTCAGTAAATTCTGGCAAATATCCAACTCCCAGATGAAAAATAAAACAAACTACTCAACGTAATTATTTTTCAATCATAAAATTAACTCTGATCATTTTAATGATGCCCTCAAACCTCTGGAGGCTACCGTTAAACCCGACATGCTCAGCCTGGAGACACAGCTCAGCAGAGGCACCACAGAGCCTATGTATCTCTGCACTTGTACAGCTAGTAACATGTGCTACAAGACCATACAAGAGCTTCAGAGAAAGATTTTACGGCAATGACTCAATAGTGCATAACAACAACCATAAGAAGGTCCCCAGTGTTTGGCTCATTAGTCCCATGTCTGGAAATCTAACAAGTAGCCTGTTATTATATATGCACTTACACACGCATGCACAGACTAAATGGAAACTAACTCCAAACACCAAATGGGTAAGAGAAAGTATGCTCTAGTAAATGTACACACACGTACACACACCCACGACAAAAAGGCACAGCATGAAACTATAGACACATTAGAATTACATAGAACACACAGAAAGTATTTAAATAACATGTGAATTCATGTATTCAGCACTGAGTGTATACCATATGCCAAGCAATGTTAGGGTTGAGATAAACTCTGCCTTCACAAAGCTTCCACCCAGTGTCAGGCCTGGCCTATTGCTGAAGGTTATAATCTTAGCAGCTTCAGAAGAGAAGACTGCAAAGCCAAGGCCTGACTGCATGCAGGTTTTAATATTGATTTTCAACCTGACACAATTCAGAATCAGTTGGCCTGGGGCATGTCTGTGGAGAATGATCTTGACTGCGGTGGGAAGATGCACCCACTGTGGTTTGAACTACTCCCTAAGCAGGGAACCCTGAACTGTGTAAGAGGAGAGAAAAGGCAGGGTATGCTGATGTTCAATGTGGCCTGGACAACTTCGTGGTACTTCACCTCAAAAATGTAAAAACAGAGGGCATGAGAGATGGCTTAGAGGTTAAGGGCAGTTGCTACTCTTCCAGAGAACCCAGGTTCAGTTCCTAGCACCCACAAAGCAGCTTACAATCAATTCTATAGGATTCAATGTACTCTTCTGGCCTCTGTAGGCACCAGACACATGCAGTGGAAGTCAGTGGGTTGGTGGGGGAGCACCCTCATAGAAGCAGGGGGAGTGGGGATTGGATAGGGGGTTTGCAGAGGGGAAACTTGGAAAGGGGATAACATTTTTAATTTAAATAAATAAAATATCCAATAAAAAAAAAAAAAAAAAAGCCGGGCAGTGGTGGCGCACGTCTTTAATCCCTGCACTTGGCAGGCAGATTTGTGAGTTCGAGGCCAGCCTGGTCTACAGAGTGAGTTCCAGGACAGCCAGGTCTACACAGAGAAACCCTGTCTGGAAAAACAAACAAACACAAACAACAAAACAAACAAATAAATAAGGTGTCTTATACAGACAGTAAAATATTTTGTGAGAACCTGGGAGTAGTAGAATATAACTAACTGTAGCTCCAGCATTCTAGGAGGCTGAAAAAAGGAGGAATGGGAAGCTAGCCTGGGATAAAGACAGAGCTTCTCTTGTTAAACTGCCCCCTCCAAGATGCCGGGGATGATATTTTGTGAGAGCCAGGCATAGAAACTTGTTTTAAAATTTCTACTCATGTGTATCTGTGTGAGGATCCCAGAAGAGGTATTGGGATCTCCTGGAGTTGGAGTTACTCCCAGTTATGAGCTGTCCCGTGTGGGTGCTGGGAACTAAACTGATGTCCTCCAGAAAAGCAACAGTAAAACAAAACACTTCTTCTTAATTACTAATTCAGTTACCATTTTTCTTTGATTCCCAGTAATTTCCTTGTTCTGGAGAGTGAGTCACCGCGTCTGACCTCCCTCCATCCCTGCTCTTTCTGAGACACTTGGTGCTTGTTTCATCTCTCACTCCCTGTCACTGCAGAAACTACACTCATTGTGAGAATAAAAAATTAAAAACATCTTGAGACACAGAACAAAAAATTCATGGTCAGCAAAGAGCACCAACAACTTGTTAAAATTAGCCATAATAATAATAATTTTAAGCCCTTCAGGGGCAGAGTGACCAAAAACAAAAAAAAGAGGCAAGGACGCAAAGGCATACAAATCTAAACAAGCAAATGAGTAATGGGTCATCTGTTATTCTTGAGTCCGAGGATTCATGGTCAAAAATAACTAGTCTACGCAAATTGCTGATGTTTAAAATATCCAATCATGTGTAACCATGCCAAATCTTCCCGCTCTTCTCACCCCTACCTATAAAAGTTCCAAACTTTCTGGGGTCTTGGTCGAATCCTCTGTCTCCTGCGTGGGACATGTTTTGAACCGTGGGGCCCCTCGCTGTTAAACTGTCTTTTGCTAATTGCATCAAGACCGGTCTCTCATGTGTCTTTGGGTGGTGAGAACTTATTCCCAGATCAGCGTGAGGGACTCCCCCTTGTGAGGTCCTTTCACTTCCAGCATGCTGGGCAAATACTCTACCAACTGAACTACAGTCAGAGCACTTATTTTATTTATGCCAAGTAACTTTTTAAATTCAAACTTGGGAGTGTTGACCAGACCAGACTGGCCTTGAGGTGGTATGTTGCCATGTTGCCTGGACTAGCTTGAACATTCCCCTTGCCACCAATCAGCTCAAGTGATCCTCTTTTCCCAGCCCTCTGCTGGAAGAAGTATTTTTTTGTTTTTTTGTTTTTTTTTTGGCTCTAGTTGGACATGTGGAATTAATGTGACTGGGCATTTTTAAGCTGAATATTTGGAAACAAAGAATTTCAGTACAAAGTTGTTGGTTGTAGTTCTGTGAGATGCTCAGAGATAAAGATGCTCGTCTAGTGAAGTCACATGCTTGACCCCAGAACTCACATGGTGGAAGGAGAGAACCGACTCCTCAGGGTGTCCTCTGACTTACACATGTGCATCCTGGCATCTATGTGGACATGTTGTAGACACATCCACACACATGTTTTTAAAAGGTTACTGGTGCTGCTGTCTGGGAGAGTGAACACAGTGAGAGTAAGCACCGACTCAGTATAATTCCGACATAAATCCTTTAATGATAGCAAGAGAGCAACCATCACTACTCTTTCTAGTTGTGTCTTTCCCTCATCCCCAACTTTCTTCCAGACCCAGCAGAGTGAAGATGGGATGTATGTTTTCCATCCTCACAGTCAGCATGTTAGCTGCCTTTCCTTCTCACCCACCAACCCAGCCCACCTACTGTCCCTGAGCTATGATGGCACACTGCGATGTGGTGATTTTTCCAGTGCTGTTTTTGAAGAGGTAAATGCTAATGTATTTGCGACCTGACATCAGATGATATTCTGGGTTATTCATTACATGCCACAGAGTGATTCCTGTGTCAGTCTTGTTGAGAGAAGTGTGGTTCAGCTTAGGGACTAAGATCAAGTCTCAGACAGTCTGTTATTAGTTGTGTGACCTTTGTAAGTTTCTTAACTTTTGTGTCTCAGTTTCCTTTAGCTATGAAATGGAATAGTCTTAGTATCTTCCTTACAGAGTTGTCATGAAAATTGAATTATTGTGAATAGGTAAATGATTTTTTTTTTTTTTTTTTTTGAGGTAGAGTCAGACTAAAGCCCAGGCTGGCCTTGAACTGACTGGTGATCCTCCAGCCTCTGCCCCAGATGTCTGAGATTGTAGTATGAGCACATGTCACCATATTCTTGTTATATAATCATTTTATTTGTAAGAGTGATGTTCTGTTTCCAGGCTTGAGCTTTGTGCATATTCATTTTGTGCTAGAGATTGCATCCAGAGCTAAGAGTATGCTAGATACTGTTGAGACAAAGCCCAGTTTTAAAGAAGTCTCATATGTTCTAGCTGGCCTGAGACTCCTTAAATAGTCAAGAGTAACCTTGAACTTTTGATCCCATTGCCTCCATCTCCCAAATCCTCTGATTATGTAGGTATGCACCATGGTGACTGCTTTATGCTGTGCTTAGGATCAAACTCAGGGATTTATGCATCCTGTAAACACTCTGTCAGCCGAGGACACTCCAACCTCTATCCTCCCAGGACAGCTTTAACAGACATGGGGAAGAGATTAACTTAGTTGTTCTGACCTGGCAAAGTGAAAATTGACAACAGACATCAGTGATATTATGGTTTTTGACAAGAAAAAGACACCAGAAGGTTTTTATTTTTGACCATCTCTTAAGGATAAGGCTCTTTCCTGAGCTGTTTTAAACCCATGCTAGAAAGATGAAATATATGCTGTCTGAGACTATTTGGAGGTTTTAGTTCAGTGACAGAATGCTTGCCTAACATGCATGCAGCCCTGTGTTTGATTTCCAACATGGCAGAAAAGGAACAGAACTCTCCTAGACTTAGTTCCCATTTTGGTGGCAGGTGCAGAAGTTATTATTATTGTCATTATTTTTGGTTTTTTGAAGCAGGATTTCTGTTTTAGCCCTGGCTATCATGGAACTCACTCTGTAGATGAGGATGGTCTCGAACTCTGAGACCCACCTGCCTGGGCCTCCTGAGTGCTGTGATTAAAGGTATGCACCACCACACTTGCCTTTTTTCCTTCTTTTACAATTACATCTCATGTAAACACTAATACATACATTCCATGGAATATATATGGAAGTCATCTGTTGGGTGCTGGAGTGAGTTTTCTACCACTATGTCGATCTGTGTGATCAAACTCAGGTTGGTAAGACTTGTTGGCAGGGGTTCTCAACTTAAGGCCTGTGTGGAGTAGTTTAATGAGACTTTTCTTGAAAACACAGACACCTCCCCTCCCCCCACACAGGAAAATAAAAACTAGGGATATACTCAAGAATAGAACACTTTGCAAGTATTTGCTAGGCCCTGGGTTCAAATTGAAGTATGGAGAGCAGAAAAACACATTGCCTATTTCCTGCTATATTTTATTTATTGGGTTTTTTTAAATCTTTTTTCCCCCCGCTTGGGACAGAGTCTTACATACTCAAGGAAGGCCCTGAACTATGTAGTTTAAGATGACCGAACTCTTTATTTTTTGAGTCAAGGTTTCTCTGTGTAGCCCTGGCTGTCCCAGAGCTTGCTCAGTAAGCAGGCTGGCCTTGAACTCAGGTCTGCCTGTCTTTGCCTCACTAGTACTGGGATTAAAGGTGGTGCCACCATGTCCAGTTTTGGATGACTGAACTCTTGATTTGCCTGCTTTCTACCTCCCAAATGTCGGGATTACAGGTGTGTGTAACCTACCTAGCTAGACTTTTAATTACTAGAATTCTTTTTGCTTTTTGAGACAAGGCCCACTGTTTAGTTATGGCTGTCCTTGAATGAGAGATCTGTATGGGTCCCTAACTTTTAGTGTTGGGACTGAAGGTGTGTGCCACTGTCCTCAGCCCAGTTCAGTGGATTATACAATCTGTTTCTAACATTACAGTAAAAATATTTCTAATATGTAATTTCTCTCTCCTCTCTCTCTCTCTCTCTCTCTCTCTCTCTCTCTCTCTCTCTCTCACACCACACACACACACACACACACACACACAGAGATCAAAAGTATATTTACTTAGAACTGTAGATTCAATACCCTAAATGCAAAAGAGGTTGAACTGAGCTTGGATTTCCCGATAGCCTACTGCTAACCCTCAGGAAGAAGTAATGCCCCATGCATTCACATGTCCAGGTATCTGATCCAGGCTGGAAAAACAAACTCAGAATAGTCCCAAGTCAATATGGGAAGCCAAGGTAGAGAAAACTAAGATTTCTCAGGAATAGTTTTAAGTGGGAAGCCTCTATTCCTACCAGGTTAGTGCTTCTCTGTGGGTTTCTCACTATGAGTCCAAACCTCTTACAAAGCACCTTCCAACACAAGTTATGGCTGCAAGTCTGAAAAGCTCTATACAAGAACTATGTAAAAATGGTTCAAGAAAATTGAGGACCAGATCCCCTTGTGTCCCACAGTTGGAATAAGTAGTTGAAGCCTAGGTGGTTTTCCTCTTCTGGCAGATGTCGCTCAAATACATCTCGTACCCCTGCTGCCTTTTGCTTAAAGAATTTTGTGTTCTGGGCACTCTCTTGGCCCCATGCAGAGTCAAAGGAAGTGGTATCTTGATCCACAAGGTGGGTGTACTTGGTGCGACCAGACCGTCCAAAATTCTTGACCTGAAAGGAAGATGGATGATTACAACACCAAAC
>JAJTUV010004133.1:0-25553 GCA_021653895.1 Mastomys natalensis | reverse complement strand
ACACACACGTAGCATTCTGTCTGTCACTCTCTAGATGATAGAAGGAAAAACACTAGAGAGAAAAAAACCAACCATATATACACATACATACGCCTGATTTTATGAGAAGTCTTTCTATATTAATAAAAAAAAAAAAGATACTTCCTCAAGAAAGGTACCAAAGGCTACCAGAAATTTATTAAGGAAGTTTTCCCTTTTTTAAAAGACTGTCTCAGTAATTAGTCATAGGGTGGGGCCTTAATTCACTAGGATTTAAGAAGAGGGTGAGACATTAAAAATATGTGAGTGCCGGGCGGTGGTGGCGCACGCTTTTAATCCCAGCACTTGGGAGGTAGAGGCAGGCGGATTTCTGAGTTCGAGGCCAGCCTGGTCTACAGAGTGAGTTCCAGGACAGCCAGGGCTATACAGAGAAACCCTGTCTCGAAAAACCAAAAAACCAAAAAAAAAAAAAAAATATGTGAGCACACAAAAACAAAACCCCAAACAGTGAGAGTCCAGCAAGGAAGAAGCCATTTACAAGCCACAGAAAGAGGCCATCCCAGAAGCCATTTTGTCACCTAGATCTTGGATTTTCCAGTCTCCAGAACTGTGAAATATGTGAAATCAGTATCTTATCTGAACCCAAGCAAAAATTCAGGCATATAGTCAGAAGTTCACACAGTATCGCCATGTTAAAGTTCTGAGGAGCTATCTGACTCTTTTCACACTGGATACACAATCTTACATTCCTAGTAGAAATGTAAGGAGGTTCTACTTTCTCCACATTCTTAAGCTCCATTTTTTTTGAAAGAAGGTCTTGCAATATAGCCCAAGCTGGCCTTGGACACACACTTTTCCTGACTTAAGCTCCCAAGGGCTAGGATTACAAGTATATACCACCACACCTAACTGAGCTCAATAATTTTTGTTTCAGTATAATAATAATAGAGAATAGCACCTAATGACAGGAGACTGACTAAATTAACTAGAATATAGCCTTATAATAGATTATGCAGCCACTAAAGTAATCTTAAAGATGTAGAATAAGACCTCAGGATATAATTTTAAGAAACGCAAAGCAGGGCACCACCTTTAATCCCAGCACTTGGATCTTTGTGAGTTTAGGACAGCCTTGTCTACACAGTGTGGTCCACGTAGGACAGAGATATACAGTAAGACTGTCAAAACAAAACAAAATCTAACAAAACCAGACAAAAGAAGATAAACTCTAAGCAAGCCCGCCAGCGGTGGCAGACTGCTATAGTCGCCGCGCTTGGGAGTCTGAGGCGGCCCCCTCTCCTGAGTTCGAGTCCAGCTTCTGCTGTGAGTCCATCTGCTGTGAGGGGGACTCTAAGCAGGTGCTACAGTTTTTTGGCTCAGTGATTAAGAGCACTTGCTCTTACAGAGGACCAGGTTCAATTTCCAGCACCCACATTGTGGCTCAGAACCATCAGTCACTTCAGTTCCAGGAGATTTGAACTCTGCAGGCACAAGGCATGCACATGTTGCATATACAAGCATGCACGCATGCATGTAGGCAAATACACATAATAAAATCTTATTAAAAGAAACCTCTTATCAAGCTGGGGAGATGGCTCAGTCTATAAAGTACTTGCTACACAAGCATGCGGACCTGATCTTAGAACCCTGGCACTCAACACAGGCTGGAGAGAAGCCTCAGTGATTAATAGCACTTGCTCTTACAGAGGACCTGGGTTCAGTTCCTACTATCCATATGGTGACACACAACCACCTTTAACTCCAGTTCTAAGTGGACCCAATGCCTTCTTCTGATTTCTGTGAGTACCAACCATGCATATGATACACATACATTCAGGAAAAAAAACTCATACACATAAAATACAACAAACAAATCTCAAGAAACAAAATATTAGACATGGTGGCATATGCTTGTAATTCTACAAGCAGAGACATGAGAATCCTTGGCAAGTGAGTCTAGCAGAATGTACGATGTCCAAGTTTAATGAAAGACCCTGTCTCAAAAAAAAAAAAAAAAGAAAGGTGGAGAGGGCTCATCAAGATGGTTCAGAGGATGAAAGCATTTGCTGCACAAACTGAGTGACTAAAGCTGAATCCAGGAAACTGACTTATAGGTTGAAGAAGAGAAGCACATATGTAAACTGTCCTCTGATCTCCAATCTGTGGTACATAAGTACACCTACGCATAACACACATACATACACACACACACACACACACACTCAAAAAATTAAATAAGCCTCTTCTATGTGGAGCAGACAGAAATCAGTGTAGAGATTCCTCAGAAAACTAAAAATAAAACTACCGCAGTATTCAGCTTTACCACGGGTGTATATATCCAAAGGAATGGAATACATCCTCCATAGAGATACTTGGACATGAGTGTTTACTGTTGGAGTACTCATGATAGCCAAAATAATGGAACCAGTCTAGAAGGCCATTAACAGATGAGCCAATATGTTATACATATAACAATTGAATTCTATTCAGCTGTAAAGAAGAATGCAATTAAATCAATTTCAGGAAAATGGATAGAACTTGAGATTATGCTAAATTGAGATTATGCTAAATTAAATGAGCCAGACTTAGGTAAATGCAAGATATGTGTGTGGGGGGAGACATGAAAGCAAACGGGACCAGTGGGGAAATAAAGGACAGGTACAGGACTTGGGGGGGCAAATCTGAGCAGAGTGTGCTGAAATATATGGATGACAATGTCACGATGAAACCTAGTATTTTGTACTGTAACTAAAAAAAGTTAAAGGCAAGAGATGGACCCTATGGTGAAGTGCTCACCTAGTGTGTGTGCAGACCTGGCTCAACCCCACCACCGGCACAAAATTTAATTTGGAAATTAAAAATCTCTTAGATTATGTAATGTCCCTTTTCATAAACAAAGTGAGTTTAATTTATGTTTTTATACCACCCATATTTCCTAGCACAAGCATGTATTATTTTAATTGGCTTTTAAAGGGGGGGGGGTGTTGAGGGCTGGAGAGATGACTCAGTGGTTAAGAGCAGCGGCTGCTCTTTCCAGAGAACTTCTGGTCAATTCCCAGCACCTCCATAATAGCTCACAACCATTAGGAGCTCCAGTTCTAGGGGATCCAACACCCTCTTCTAGCCTATGAGCACCAGGCACACACGTGATGCACAAAAATACATAGAGGCAAAACAGCCACACGAGTAAGATACAATAAAAATAAAACAAAGGGCTTGGAAGGATAGCTCAGTCATTAAAGTGCTTGCTATGCAAGCATAAGAACACATGGGCGCATGTGCACACATTAGATTGACATAAAAAAAAATGAGGCATGGTGGTATATGTTTATAATGGCAGCAGTAGAGAGGTAGAGGCAAGGATATCCCTGGGGCTCACTGACCAGCCAGGACAGATAGCCTAATTTGGTAAGTCAAAGAGCTCAGTGAGACACTCGTCTCTAAAAACAAAGGAAATGACACCCAAAGTTGTCCTCTGGCTTACACACATGAATGTGCAAACCGTACACACATGAATACACACACACACATACACAAATACCTCAAAAGGGAGGGGGTAGTTTTTTAAGAGCAGTGGCTATGTACTAATCAAAACCTAGACTGTAAGAATAAAGACACTGAAGTGTAGTTCTTCACAGTTGATGGCTTTGGTGGGGATGGGGTGGGAGGAAGATTCCGTTTTCTTTAAAGTGCTGGCCACTAAGAATTTGACCAAGTTCCAATGAGGATATGAGCAACAGAAATTGGACTTGTGGTTTTTGTTTTGCTTTGTTTTGTTTTGTTTGAGGGGATGTGCAAGGTTGGGAGTATGATCAGAGTGCACTCTATAAAATTCCCAAATAATTAAGAGAAATATTATGTTGGGGACAAAAAGAGTAGTATGTCTTTTTGTTAAAAGGTTGTACGACATATATATTTTTTTTTTAAAATGTATAAAGAAAAGTGTTAAATGCTCACATGGTTAGCATCATGCCTAGATTCAGAATTATGGATAATAGCCTCATTTTAAGCAAACTTGCCATATAAAATATTGAGAAAAATGTAAATGTATACAGCTGTATGTTTTTAACCATATTTTTAGTCCCGCTTTCAACTTTGTTAGAGAAGTTTTTTTTTTTTTTTTCATAACTGGCCAAAGTGCTGAGAACAGGTGCTGTTGAGTACTCAGGCCTAAATGAGACATTGATTTGACCCCACTAAGGCTCAGAGAACATCATGGCAGAGGAGCAGAAAGCGTGTCAGAGCCAGAGGATTTGAAGGCTGCTTTCTGAACACGACAGGACCATTATACTCATGTACTTACAGCTTCTGTGCTTATCTGCACAAGAACAAGCCAGTTAATAATTCCAGAATGGCCGGGCAGTGCTGGTACACACCTTTTCATCCCAGCACGCAGAAGGCAGAGGAAGGCAGATCTCTGAGTTCGAGGCCAGCCTTGTCTACAGAGTGAGTTCTAGGACAGCCATGGCTACATAGAGAAACCCTGTCTCAAACACTACTACTAACAACAACAACAATAAAACAACAACAACAATAATAATTCTTCCAGCATGGATGGAGGAGGGCCTAATGGTGCTCCATCTGTAGCTGGGGAGCTATCAGCAATCAACGGCTGCTGGAGGGTGGGGAGCTGGATCTTTCTTTAGGAGCGTGGTTGCCAGATAATAAGTGGACGCCCTCAGACCCATGCAGATGCAGGCAGCATTAACTGGACTTAGTGTGTTATAAAGAATAAAAAGAAAAGGCCATGAAGGTAGGAAAGGCGTGTTAGAGGTTCTGGGGAATGGGGAGGGGAATTGAAGGTGGATATGACCTAGACACATTGTATATCATGGGAATTGTCAGTTTTTGGAAACCATTCAGTTTTATAGTACGTGTGGACATATTTTCATGTAATTAGATAAGTCAAGTTCCTGTTTTATGATCTGTCTATGTTTCTCACAGGGCATCTGTGCTTTTTAGAAAGTCAACTTGTAAGCTGAGTGTGATAGCACAGACCTTTAATCTCCGCACCTGGGAGGCAGACACATGCAAATCATTTGTGAGTTCTAGGGCAGCCTGGTCTACACCAGGGTTTTAGGGCACCTAGAGATACATAGACAGATCCTGTCACAAAAAAAAAAAAAAAAAAAAAAAAAAAAACTCAACCTGTATAATTATTTTATATTTTTCTATGTGTATGGGTTTGCCTGCATGCATGTCTGCACCAAATGCATGCCTAGTACCCACAGAGGCCCAGAAGAGGGTGTCAGATCCCCTGGAACTGAAGTTACAGAGCCATCATGTGGGTGCTGGGAATCAAACTCAGGTCCTCTGGAAGAGCAACCAGGGTTAATTAACCACAGAGCTATCTCTTGTGTGAGTTCTTCATATTTAGAAATATTAATAAGGAGAGGGAACTCTTCATGAAATCTTCACTTCAGATCTTATTTAAACAGTATTTCCTAGTCCATTTAAAATTAGTTGTGATTTATAAAATCCAATCCACATATCAATTTGGACCACATAAAGAAATATATCTCCCAAACTCTGCTGAAGAATTGGCTAATAGAAGAAAGCAAGGTTCTCAGACATGATACACAGCACACAGAACGTTAGAATTGCATCAGCAATAACAGCAGTGTCACATATATACTAACAATGAGCAGATTTATTATCTGGGTATGATCTTCCCAGAGTTCAGCACCAAGTAGGAAGTATGTATAACTTAATGCCCATATATGCAGATGGCATCACAGACCTTGTATTCTGCACACCTACACACATGTAGCAAGGGCAAAGACATTAAAAAATAAATGCTTGGACATCAGACCTGACAAGCATTATCTCATGCCAATTACACAAACTTACACAAAGGCACTTCAGTGACATCATCTGTAAAAATGGGATGATACTGGTTTCTGGGGCTTGCTATGAGTCTTGAATGAGAGAAAGGAAAAGTACTCAGCCCAGTGCCTAGTACATAGTAGGAACACAAAGAGGACCACTTCTGCCATAGGCATCTCAGAAGTGCCCTCTAGTGGATGATGGTATTCTCCTCCTTTGTAAAGTGGGCCACACCTGACAGATCCAGTAGAGGAACATTGAGATTACCCAAACAGGTCTTGTTCCTCATTTATCAAAGATTTTTTTTATTTAGACCAGATCTCCATAATACAGCTGATCTGCTGTTGTTGTGTAGAGATTCTTTCCTATGCAAATCTACCTTGTTTCCCCATCCGAATCTACCTTCTCATTCCCACTGAATTTTCCCAAGAACCCCTGGCCACTGTGAGACCCCTTGTTCAGCTGAGCTACCCCGCAGGCAACATCCCCTTGGTTCTATCACCCACACAGTTGTCACGATGCTACAATGGGAGCCCTGGGAGGCCGGAAGATCTTGCATGTGTAACAGTATTTCAGTTTCACAATCTGGTTGTTTATCTGGAAATTCTTAATACGAGGAGGTGGTCGTGGCCCTGAGGCACGGCACCATTGGTGGCTTCTGTAATCATAAACGGCTTTCATTCACTGCTCTTTTTTGTTTGAGCCCAAAGTTTCCAAACATTATGCAAGCCCTGAGAGGTAAGGGCTCCTCTTTTCCAGGCAAACACTTCTAGACTAGGATTTCAACATCACACTGCATCTGCACACACTGAATGCCTTACAACTCTGTGATGTACATGTGAAAGATGTGTCTTCAGAGTGTTGGGTTGGGGGGACAGGTTGATTACAAAAAAAATTTAAAAAGAAAAATGACAAGAATTTGAATGAAAAGCATCTAATTTGACTAATAATCACATAAATAAAATTAAAACATAGTTTAGCACATTGGTCACATGCCTTTAATCCAGCACTCAGGAGCAGAAGCAAGCGATCTCTGTGAGTCCCAGACCAACCCAGTCTATATAACAAGTTCCAGGCCAGCTAGGGCTATATAGCAAGACCCTATCTCAATATATATATATTGAGATACACAACACACACCACAAAATCACTATTTCTACTTACTATAATTAACAAATTTAATGTAGGTACCCACAAAGGTCAAACTTACCATACCAGTGAACAACTATAATAATTTTAAATGTATATGCTCTATAACCTAGTAATTCTACTAGCATAATTCAGAGAGAACTACATGGTTTTCAGGAATATTTTAATAGTGTCCTTCTTAATAGCAACATGTCTGCTATCAAAGCTCTTGGGAGCTATAAGCAGTAGGATTAGGAATTTGAGGAAAGACTCAGGTACAATACACATTAGAGACCAGCCTTGGCTTCATGAGACCCACCTAAAACAAACAAAACAAACAAGTCTAAAGGCAGGGAACATGCTCAAAGTACATTTATACTAATATGAAAGTGTCCTTGTGAAACTAGTACCATATAGAATTAATATATGTCAATTAAATGAATATTTCAAGGGCCTGGCTTCAAGAGACGGCTCCTCAGTTAAGAACAATTGCTTCCCTTGCAGAGGGTTTGGGTTTAGTCCCCAGCACCGACATGGCAGTTCACAATTGTCTGAAACTCAGTTCTAGAGATCCAATGTTTTCTTCTGCCGCCATGGGTACTCCACTCACACGGTGCACTTAGATACATGCAGGCAGAACACTCATACACAGAAAAAAAAAAGAATTGCATGTTTCAAAATTGTTTCAAAACTAAAAAGGAGCTCAGCAGCGAAGTAAGGCATTTGCTGCCAAGCCTAGTGGAATGACAAACCTGACTCCTGAATGACATCTTCCGATCTACACAGACACACATACACACAGTGGTACATGCAATTACCACTCCAAAATACATACATACATACATACATGCATGGCGTAAGAAGTATTTTACAATAAATTCTTTTTTACAGGGAGTAACTTATTAAAAATAGCTGTATTTGTATTAAAGAAAAAAAGGAAAACACAAAAACATTTCTGTGGTAGGTTGTTTTAAATGTCTGTTTTAAATGTTGTTTTAAATGTCTTTAATTCCCCTAACTTCACTCTTAAGGAGCCCTTAATTAGTGGGACAAAGGGTACGAACCCTTAATGCCATTTTGCTTACTGTCAAACTGCCTCCCAGACAGACCGTATAAATTTGCATGCCTCTCCAGCCACAGCTTATGAGAGGTGCGGAGCTTACAGCACCTTTGCCACAAAGTATCATTCTAAAAACATCGTTTTGATTTTAAAAATATCTGCCATCTGGAGAGTTTTTTCCTTTTTGTGCAGAGTGGGGTAGGTGCTGTGAAAGGAAACATTAACAGTGTACAAGGCCTGAGAAGGTGAGGCTAGCTGTTCCGAAGACGATGATGTAAGTCCCAACGTGCCACTTTAATATCTCCTTCTGTGTGCTGTACAGGAGGTGTGTGGAACACAGAGTTCATGGCAGAATCTGGGGGAGACACGGGGAGGTAGAACAGGGGGTACTTAAGAGCACGATAGAGGGGGGAATTGTTCTGTTTTTTTTTTCTGCCTTTCTTTCTCTAGCTGCAATTACTGTTTCATAGACTACTTTCTCATCCGCAAGTGACTTCAGCTTAAGTTACCATGTCTTGCCCCTACTTTACGCTCACTATTCTTACCCTAACCTCATCCTGTGCACTGGAGCTGAGACATGTATGTACAAGCCAATTTCTCCTTAGCTCAACTAAAACTGAGTTTTCCCAAAAAGAAATCTACCATGAGAGTTAAGGGGAACAGTTCAAATAAACAAACACAAAGGAGTAGCAGCCTCCAGGGCAACATCAAAGAACTCGAGGCCAGCCACACAGACTGGCACTCTACTCACAGGTATGCTTCGCATCCCAAGTTCTGGCCACAGAGCTTATCAAATAGGTGCCTAGCACGACCAGGGGACTGGGCTCAATGCCCCCAAGGAGGTGACAGACCAAGTCCTGGGTCACTTTTTTTTCCTACTCTTATCTTGTTTGGATGTGAACCTAAGCTACTGTCAAAACAAAATTTTGAAACATTTAACGTAGCCACTGCTGCTGAGCTAGCAGCCCCTCCCCCGCTTGCCCCTAGTACTCGCACCATCACTGATCTTCTTCCCGGTGGGAACTCCCAGGATATTCCCTTTCTAGCCTTGGGTGTTCTGTTTAAATTCATGAAGCCTTCATGGTGTACATTCCAATCTTGGAGTCTCGGACTGTACATTCTGAGCCTGCAATCTGTTCCTTTACTCCTCTGAGTGGTTCCTGGTACCATGATTGCCCTCCCTCAGTTCGTGCAAGCCCTGAAAGCAGGAACCCATGAATGTCAGGGACCCATAAATGCACTTTAGAAGATCTATGAAATTCTGAAATTATATCCAAAGTTGCATGTATATGCAAAAACAAAAGAGCATTTTAGGGGAAGACAGTTTACAGCTTTCCTCAGCAAACAGATGTGTGGTGGCCTCCTCCAAAAATGGAAAAGACACTGTCTTGGCAACAGTTCAGCCATATCTTGGTAACAAACTCTTTTTTTGATGCAACCCAGCACATGGGATAAGAAAGTACATGTGGCTTTACAGGCTTGTTGTACCTGTCTGACTGAAGTCACAGGTAGTCACTTAGGATCTCAGAGGAAAAAAAAACTGGAACAGTAGTCTGAATCTTTGCTGATTCCACTCCCCTACCCAACATGGCCACCCACCGGGTTACAACAAGACTCACCTATTTCCATTTCTATGAAAGCTGCTTCATCTGGTAGTGCTCGAGGAATCACTCCAGGGTCACTGAAACTGGTCCTCAATAGTGTGGCCATCGAGAAAAGAAAGAGCATAGCAGCAAACACAGGAATGGCTGGGACAGCTGAACAGCCAAGTAACGACACCTAAAGAAAGGAAGCAAGTCAACATTTTTTCAAGTTCATATACAGGCAACTATTTGAACCGTATCGATCTGGTCTCCACAACAAGAACAGAAGATCTCCAGGGCAAATACTACGTTATTTACTTCCTCTGAATATTCCAAATGATTAAGATGGGATTCTGAATACAGTGCAACCTCAGTACATACTTAATTGATTGAGATCACCTACAGCATACAAAAACAATCTCACAGGAACTCCCTTACACCTAAGATAACTCATGCCTCTTATCAGGCCCCTAGGAACATTGTGTCTGCCTCAGGAAAACTTGACACTGCCCAGGGACAGAGAAGTAAAAGAGCCTGGACTTGTAAGCACCATAGGGAACTTTCTCTCTGGGACCATACAGAGCTGTTCCTATTCACTCGTCTGGCATTAGGACTGAGCTTGATGAAGAGGAGAAAAAATAGGACAATCAGGAAGCACTCACAGTGGCACACAGAGGGTATCTCAGCATGCTTTAAGACCAGTGAAAAGCTTCCCAGCTGCTGATTGAGTCGGTAACATCCATTCATCCTGTCTCCCCAAATAGCTCAGCTAGTGGGTGATGAATGACCATCAGCAATGGGATAAGAAACCTCCTTAACACCACTTCCCAACACCATGTCTATTTCTGTCTTTCCTCATGATGCATCTTTTCCTCTCCATATCCCAAATGGACTTATCTTTCAGGTCCTAGAAACATCACTGTCATCATGGCAGCTACAATTTACCATCTACCAGGTGCTGTGTTAACTACTTTAAGCGCCTTATTTCATCCAAGACTCACACCAAAGCTACAAGGTAGGACCTCTTATATTTAGTCTTGTCTCCTACAAAAGGCCTATTTGGAAGCGGCATTCTCCCTGCCTCCTGCCTGTGGCTTCACTATGAAGACCCTGCATCATTTCCTAGCTCTTTATCAGAATGTTGATTTCACATCCCTCAACTTGACTTCATAAGAACAAGAAACTGGTCTCCTGGAACCTTGGGTTCAAATGCTAGTTCTACCAACTCGCAGTTGGGTGATAGTGGATCTGTAAAATGGGGCTCATGAAAGTATTCCATGAGGTCATTGTGAGGACCAAATGCACTAGTATAAAAAGTACTTAAAAGGATACTGGATGCCTAACAGACACTAAATAAACGACCTTTATTACCATTAGCATCTGTTTTTAGATTGGCTAGATCTCTATTCAAGTAAGGGAACAAAGAAGCTATCAAATACTTGTTGATCTGAACTATCAAACTGAATGAATGGGAGTATGTGATGAGCAGTATATCTGACCTATTTTTATCCATCTCCTCCCAAGGCACATGTCTCCTTGAAAACAGAGATCATCACTGGAGGCAGACTCTAAGTGGATGAGCAAGGAGTGGAGGGAGAGCAAAGAAAGGAAGCTAGGAAAAAAGCTTACTTCATCAGCACGGCAAGTGAGCAAGATGCAGTCTATTCAGGGCAAATGTTTAACCCCAGGCTGCATGTTTGCTCCAGTTGTAGAACAACCCCCATGAGATGCTCCCTGCCTCCCCTCCACAACCTCAGTGCACAAGGTAGGGGTTGGGAACTCACTGTTATATTAGGCTAATCAGTGTTTACAAAGAAAGGGAGCATATGTATTGAACTAGCAAAATTATTTCAGTGGCCTATTTGTTTTAAAATATAATTTGTGGTCTTAAGTTTTCTTTTTAACAATGTGTTTTCTTCTCCTAGAAATCAAAAGGACATGGAGGGAGCATGTCAAGAACTAAAGGATCTGGCAAATGGGTTCAGGGTAACTAAGGGTCATGCATATCACTAGTTTGTAGATTTCTTTCCATTCCTCCCGTCACAGGAACACATAATCAAAAAGTAAATTCAGAAACAAAAGTCACCACCACTTGCCAGACACCCAAAGGACACAGGAGAATTACAAAGTCATGTTTCATGAGCAAGTCAAGAGTAAACACTACACTAACAGAAAACAGCTATCTCCCTAGTCATCGATCATCTGTAAGATCGATCTTCAAAACAAAGAAGCAATGTCTCCAGGAATAACTGCTTTGAATAGAGATAGTCTCCAATCCACATGAAAGAGGGAAATCTCATGGGGCCCCACCCATAAACAAAGATCTATAGGCAACTAAGGAATGCTAAGAGCAGGAAAAATAGTCCTGGCCCCAGGGAAGAGTCCTCTAATTGCCCAAAGAACCCTCTTAATTGGTTATCTTAACACTAAAAGGACTGAACAAGTTGTGTGGGTATGTGTGCAACAATAACAATTAAAGAAAAAGAGGCCATAGTTCTAGAGGGAGGGGAGGTTCATGGGAGGGATTAGAAGGAGGAAAGAGAAGGGGAAAATAATGTAATTATATTTTTTAGTGCTTTAAAACAGCAGAGCTATCTGATTATCCACAAAAGGGAGGTGTTGCTTTTTGAGATTATTTTTGTTTTATTTGTATAAATGTCTTATATGCATGTAGGTGCATGCTTGGTACCCCCGGAGGTCAGCAGAGAGTGTTGGATCTCCTGGAAGGAGGTGTAGCTGGTTGTGAGCCACCATATGGGTGCTGGGAACCAAACCCAGATCCTCCTCAAGAGCAGCAAGAGCTTTTAATCACTGAGCCATCTCACCAACCTGATTTCTTTTTATTCAAGGAGCTAGTAAAACCACCACCAAAGGAAAAATTCAAATTACTGCTGGTTCCTGCAAAGAAGAACCAAAGCTTGACTAAGTCCAATTCCAACACCTGCTGTAGACTAGACAAAAGACAACTTCGATTTGAATTATACTCCACCATCAAGGATAAAGGTCTCTGTAATCTCCATACAGACTATCTTCTGCACCTGCTAAAACAATCCACTCTGTATGTCAACAAGCACACAACAAGCTCATTGTATTGCTCTTCTCCAGAGCGAGGCTACAGGCAGCCAGTTGTCCCCTAGTGTGTAGGCGTGGTTAGAAAGGCAGATGGGGACTAGCAGGCCTTTCTACTCCAAATAAGAGGAAACATCGAAGCTAGCAACTAAGACTACTGTGAACTACAGCCTATGATGGTCCTCTCTTCTAAATAAACACATTTAAATAAAAACAGCATTGTAAGCAAGGAATGGGGGTGTATGCCTGTAGTGCCAGCTACTCAAGAGCCTGAGCCAGGAGGACTATTTGTGTTCATGAGTTCAAGACCATCCTAAGCAACACAGAGAAACACGTGTGACAAAAATAAAGTTCTTCCTCAATGTGGGGAGGTTGGGGAGACAATTGGTCAAAGGTCACATAATTTCAATAAGGAAAAATAGATTCAAGAGATCCACCACCAATAATAGTGACTGTCGTTAATAGCAATA
This sequence comes from Mastomys natalensis, assembly GCA_021653895.1. NCBI lineage: Eukaryota > Metazoa > Chordata > Mammalia > Rodentia > Muridae > Mastomys > Mastomys natalensis. Next base: position 12,438 of record JAJTUV010004133.1, on the reverse strand, counting down.
CTTGAAAACGATTCAAAATAGATTTTAAGTATTCTTTCCAGAAAAAAAAAAATAAATGTATGAAATGCTTGCTTCATGTGTTAAGAAGCTGTATTTTAACCATTCTACAAAATATGCATGCATCAAAATATGTTGTCCACTATAAATATAGTTTGTTTTCATCACTTTACAAACATTTTAACCTTTTTTTTATAGTTTCATAACTGCAGGAACCTAGAAATCTATCTTTGATAGGAATATGCTCCTGGAAAATTTAGTAGTAATTACCTAAAGTCAAGGGAACCTCAAACTTCACCAGTATGGCTTCGAGGGAGATTTGCTCTGTCAGCTACAGTGTAAGCTAACTGTTTTTTAAACTCCCTTTTACTTTCCATCTATATCATTTCTTGGAATAATGATATCCATACATTCATGGAAACAGAAGTCTCCTTTGTCTTCCGAGCACCAGGAGGCTTTCCTCCTTCTAGGACTTAAACATTCCCATTCTTACTTTATAAATAAACCATATGCCTACTAAGCATTCATTTCTGATACCTGAAAGAGCATTATCACTTTAAAATATCCTTCCCCAACTCCTTGACTGACCCTCAGACTTCCATAGCTGGGCTAGAATACTGGATTCCCATATGTTCCCATGAGCCACCTGCTGGTACTGACTAGCAGTATCCAGCAGTGCCAGGCTAGGGTAATGCGTCATGTTCCATGCCCTACCCCCAGCATGCTAGTTTGTTGGAGGGATGATAGTAATGGCACAGACTTCAATTCACTTGAAAAAAATCTCAAAATAGATTCATGAGTGAAGCTGGTAAGAGACCAGACTCCATGTTAGGGCTCTGCCTCACAGACTGCACGTCCGGGTTGTTCTACATAACACTCTGTCTCTAAGTCCCTAATAGCCTTCTCCCTACATTTTTAATGTTTTGTTTGTTCTTTTATCAGCACAATCAATAAGCCAACAAGTATTATTGGTCTAACAACTGAAGAACAAGAAAAATAGGAGTTAATTTTCTTGGGGAAAACATAACTACCATATGAAACAGCAAAAGCTAAGATGAGAGCAATAATCAAGTGTTGGAATGGTGACTAAGACTCTGGACTGTAAGTGGTCAGGAAAGAGCTCTCTTAGGGAGCTGGGGGCTGCTGAAGCTGTTCCAACAGCAGCTGTTAAAGATGGCTTTAAGGAAGAACTGTGCTTTTTAACAGCAAGACGGGCCTGAAGATCCCAGCCTAATGATGCCCTTTGACCTAACATGATAGAAATAACACTTCATTCTCATTCCTCCAGATATGGGTAGATAGTTGTCTTATTCACTATTTCCCTGGCATGCATGGAATGCTTCCGGTTGCACACAATTCATGTTGAAATCCCAACCCCAATTCAATAGTAGTTCCAATGGAGCCTTTGGTAAATGATTATGTCAACTGAAATCTCCATCTTCATGAATGAGATTAATGACTCATAGTAACAAGAGTCCCCTTGCCTTTCTATGATATGAGAAGGTTGCAAGACAGCTACCTCTAAGCCATGAAATAGGTCCTTACCAGACCCTGACCCTGCCAGTACTGTGACCTAAGGCTCTCTAGCCTCCAGACTTGGAAGACATAAAATTCTGTTGACAAAGCAGAGTCTATAGTAGTCTGTGATGTCAACCCAAGCAGACTAACAGGACTCTATCTCTAGAGCAAAATAATCATGTAGAGTCACCACCCAGAACACAGTTTCAAGGTTATTATAGCTACACTTGGAATCTGCTGAAAGGGAGGAAGGCTCCTTTATCACTAAAAACTTAATTGAAAATTAACCTCCCAGACATTCTGCTATATAACGGTCAAAGTAAAATACACAACCCTCGTGCTTCAGTCGAAATGGAGAAAAATGAACCAAACAAGCATTTTCTATTCTGCAGTGGTAAAAATTCTTTTTTTAGAGGTGATGCATAATCTGTACCCAGGCCTATCTACTCAGTAATTGCCAAATGTTAGCTGTAATGACAATTTTTGAACTTCAATCACAGCGTACCCTTGCTTAAGAATTTGGAACAATTCCCTGCTGCCAACCCTGTGTGTGTGTGTGTGTGTGTGTGTGTGTGTGCGTGTGTGTGTGTATCTCAAACCCCAAAGTCCACAGACCAGTATTCCAAGGTCTTCCTTTAACTAGCCTTATCTAATCATCATCACAAGGCTGCTGTCTTCTCATTGCTCCATTTCAGAGACATCCCACTAATTACACTGAATTACCTAGCTTCCTGATTTGGCAAGAGACACAAGGTACCTCCTTTGTTCATTCTTAAACAATACTAGCTCTGGCCTCTCTGAGGAGGAAGACTTCTAAAGTCTCTTCTCTCCCTCAGCAAGCATCTAAACAAATGTCAGCTTTGTTCTTTGCACTCACCCTTTCCAAAACAGAGAACTGAATACTTATTAAGTTCCATTCTCAACTGGCATAGTGGAGCATGCCCATAATCATAGCACTTCGGAGACCAGGATAGGGAAGATCGAAGATTAAAGGCCAGTGTGAGTTACTTAGAAAGTTGCAAGCCAGGCTTGCCTAAGCGGACCCTTTCTAAAACAACCAAATGTACAAACAAATGACTCACTCTCCTTCTTGCCTATAGTCCCATATAATTTTGAATCTGAAGTAGGAGGGCCACGTGCATTCAAGGCATTTGAACAACATAAAGAAATCCCCATCTCAAGAAAGACTTAACCCTCTCGGGGCAGGGCAGTGCAGCTCAATAGGAGGACACTTGTGAGGCCTTGGGTTGGAGAGAAAGAACAGTATGAATCTAGATCAAACTTTAACGAACATTTTAAACGCAGATTGACAGTAGGTAAGCCATACTATTAAAAAAATGAGGGAGAGATTAAAAATACACAGAGGAATTCTAAATGAAAGAACCATAGAGAATTATTAAAGGAAATAAAACTGCTTGGAAGACTCATCTTCAAAGAACATACTTTTATCAAGAATGAAGTTTACAGCTAGGGATGTGGCTCAGTTACTATTGTGCTTGTCTAGCATTCCGGATGCCTGAGGTTCCAACCTCAGCACTACATAAAACCGGACATGGTGACACATGCCTGCAATCCTAGCACTGAAGAGATAGAGAAAAGAGGATCGAGAGTTCCAAGTCCTCCTCAGCTATATGGTGCTTTTGAGGCTAACCAAGGCTACAAGAGACCTCATCTCAAGAAGAACTGTAGTGAACTGATATTAAAAAAGGTCATTGCCCTGACAGCATTCTCAAACAGCCATTTGGTTGGTTGGCCTCGTACAGAACAGTTCTAGCCCACAAATAAAATGCGAGACTATACAGAGCAGCTTCCAAAGGAACACTCTTGGTCAGAGATCATGGTCACCTTCCCCTGTTCTCAGTCTCAGTAAAGGATACTCTTCAGGATAGGCAGATTTCTACCAAGTGTGGCTTTGGTCTCTATAATTCTGTATTTCCTTAAACCTGTTTAACTGTTGTCAGATCTGCTTTCTACTGAGTCATGAGCACCCAGAGTGTCTCGGTAAGGAGCATATCTTGCTCAACTTTTCTCTCAGCACTTCTCATCCTGGGATCCAGGCATAGGAGTGGCAACAGAAGCAATGATCCTTCAATAACTCACAAAGCATCTTACATTTTATCTTCGCTTAGAGATAAGCCACTGTGCTCCTGCCATGCCAGAATACTGTCAGTTCTGTACAAAATAACCCTTGGTTTCCTAGGAGCATGAGCTTGGCATTACACACAACTTTAATATAATAATTTGAATGTCTTCATAATTCCATAGCTAAAAGATGAGCATTCAACAGATCTTGAATTAGCTCACTGCTGTGGGCCTGATTTCCTAAACCACAAAAGGATGGAGATAGTCTCCAGAGCCCTTTATAGTTCTACCATGCTACAATTCTGTGAGTCAAGACTGGAATTCTAAATGTATCCTGGCAACATTTATTGACTACCTACTCCAGTGCAGATCACCACAGGGGGTTACAGACACAGGAGATAACACCTGAGCCTGGAGCTTGAAGCTCTATGGAACAAAAGAGGAGTGTGAACACAATAGAAACAAAGACTATCCCAAGCTGGGTGTGGTAACACAGATCTGTGATCCCAATACTCATCAGGGGGAAGGAAGTGAGGATAAGGAGCTCCAGGTTATCCTTAGCTACACAGGAAATTCAAGACCACCCTGAGCTACGTGAGACCTTATCTCAAAAAAAAAAAAATCAAAATAAGAAAATATAAGACATGTCATGTGACTATTAGGTACAATGGAAGGACGTATAGTAAAGGAATTTGAAAGAGGAGGAAATGTTGGGTGCGCTAGAACTGAGATAAATTACTATGCAATATTATACATCCGTTTTCTAGTTTATTCAATTCAGTGACTCTCTTCTAATATGCACATCAAAAAGCACCCATGGGACCAATCTGACAAAAATTGTTCTGACAGCACCTTGATACAATTTCCTCCACATACAGCATGCAGAGAGCATAAACACCAAGCATAGCAGCACACACTTCTATGTAGGGGTCAAGGGTCATACAGCCCTTCTTGCCACATAAAATGTTTAGGGACTTTGATCCCACTAGAAATCTGGTCACAGAGTTAAAAGAGAAACCTAACAAGTTCATTCCAGAAGACAATGTGTTTGATCTTGCCCAAAGTCTACACTTCCTCAGGACGTTGAATTAAATCTGATATCACAAAAGCTTTTCAGTAGCTGAACAGCTCACAGATTGTCATGGTTATTCTGCTATAATATTCCAACATAAGGATTTGAGCAAAAAGACATAAATATCATTCATTGTGTTTAATGCTGAAACTGGTACCCACGCACACATTTCCTAAATACCCCAGCCCCAGAATTAATCAGAAAATACTTTGCCTTTAACCATTTCACAATTTTCACTCCACTTTTAACTTGATATAGATTTACCACAAAGACAATTACCTATTAGTAATCTGCACTCCTCTTTCGTGCCTTCATGTCCCTTTCAGACAGACAGTTTGGCAGAATCTCAGACAGAGCTACCAGAGGTTTAACCACTTCATACTGAATGTCCATTCTGTGACAGCAACCTTGAGGGACGACCACCTAACTTCTTCAGAAATACTTCTAACGATTTGGTGCTAACTGCTCCCAAGCGAAAGGTCTTTTAGGCCATTTTATGAATCCAGCATCCAACCTGTCCACTGAAAATTGCAGATCACTTTGAACACTTGAGATTTGGAAAGGTAAAATCTCAAAATGCAAGGCTGGCACCTGTACTTGCACGATTTTCACAAAGGGAGCCCCCACATGACTGACCAGACTGCTCAAGCCATCTGGCTGGCCCTCGGTTATGCCAAACACAGCCATAAATCTGCTCTTGCTTGTTCCTAAGCACCTGCTGCCAACAGGACCTGGTTGATAAAAAGCATATCCAGATGCATAGCAAGATTTGAACTATCTTCCTGGGAGGCAAAAATCTAACAGCCAGATGATATGGAGCCTAGACTTACCGATAATTTGAGAATGGAAACAGACAGCAATCTGTGTATCCAAATATGCTCACCTATCTCTTCTCGGTCATTTGGCTAAGATCAAGTGTAGAGTCAAATGCCATCATCAACTTCCTGAAAATCGGGACTATATCATCTATCTGGTTTCCTTATGTCTCATTGCATCTTCATACTAACATTAGAGCTCCAACTCTGTCCTCCAAATCCTACCCTCTACTATTTGACTCAAAATAAATTACTGACTAGTCAACAAGAAGAAAAGCCTCCATTCTTCATAGTTATGTTACTGTGCCTTGTACAGCTTACCATTGGATAGGCACAAGACAGCTACCACTTTGATTATCTGTGTCTGTCTATATGACACAAATAGACCAGGTACACACACACATACACAAAACTCCACCTTACTTATTAAAAGCATTCATCACATAAAAGCATTCATTGCTGGAGTCCTCTCTTCTTTGGTCAGATTTACACTTCCCCATTCCACTCCTAAGCTAACACATTTACTTCCTTCTCCCCTCCCTCCCCCAGCCTTTACTTTTGAAATATTTACTCTTTCAAAAAGGCAGCTGGAACTTGGGGCAGTTTTACAAACAACTTTACTCTTCATATCTACCAAAAACAAAACAAACAAAAAAAAAAATCCAAGGAATAATTTTGAAACGAGAATCATCTTAGAAGAAAACTTATCACGTCTCTGTTGAACAGTAATTTAGCTAATTAGAAGCTTTATCCCATGGGCAGTTTTCTTCAGAGGCCTTCAGGGACCTAAGTGAAACAGATCCAAGTCACAGTCTCTTTAAGCCTTCAGGTAGAAAAAAAAAAAAAAAGGCTAAAGGTCACAGCTCTAAAGCCCATGTTTCTCTGACCAAGGCAGAGGTTTCCTGGACCCAGAACTACCAACTCAGCCATGGCCTGGAAACAAGTCGTAAGAAATTCCAACCATGACCGGGTGGTGGTGGCACACGCCTTCAATCCTAGCACTTGGGAGGCAGAGGCAGGCGGATTTCTGAGTTCAAGGGTAGCCTGGTCTACAGAGTGAGTTCCAGGACAGCCCGGGCTACATAGAGAAACCTTGTCTCGAAAAACCAAAAAAAAAAAAGAAAAAAAAAAAAGAAATTCCAACCATAAGCATCTAATGGCAGAGATAGATGGAACCAAAGGAACCAAAAAGACTGAGACTGACATCAGAATTCAATGTGTGCTTCCATCAAGAAGAAAAGCAGAAACAAAGCAAGAAAAACGTGAAAGAGTGAGCCAAAGGAAAGCAAACTGTTTTGTGTTATGTATAACCCTGCCTGGCTGGCTGCACAATCTCACTTGTACCACACAGAAGCACATGGTGCTTGTACACACACACACACACACACAACACACACACACACACACACAGAGCCGTAAAACTCGGAATGGAAAAGAGGTAAGAAGCCTTCAACAACCTGCCTAACTTCACAGAAAAACTCCACAAAGTCAGAGGCAGTAACCACAAAAGGACCTTTAGCTAAGAGTTCATTTGATCTTACTTTACCAGCGCTGTTATAGAACATTTTAACACTGTTCCCACCGCTGTTACTCATGCAGGCCGCAATCATCAAAAGTCTAGCAAAGTAGCCCCCAAATCACTCTGAAAAGGCACAGCGAAAGCCTGTAGCCCTTAGAGAAAGGCAAAAGTGAGTCCCCGTGGACTGAAGCTCGTTTTAATTACCTATTCATTTTGGTCCAGGAGACCCCTTGGCATCTGCCAACCACACCCCAGGATGGGAAGTCTATTTCCAGGTCACCCATGAGCACAAGCCATGGCAGGCTCACATCAGGTGTGGCCTCAGCAGACACGTACACCTCTTGTTTCCTCAAGGTCCTCCTTAATACAGTAATCCCAAAACAATTAGCACTGCTCCCATCCCTAGAGCATGGAACCATTCTCGGCATACCCAGTAATCATGCCACAGAGCACTAGACTCCAACTGGCCACCTCCCTGGAGCAGTGACCTACACAGACTTCAAACAGTATCTCTAGTACTAGGTATCACATTGCATAAAATAATAACTCCAAAGCTAGCATCAGACTTACACAGAACGTTTTATATATATATTTTTTATACTCAGTGTGTTTTTTTCTTTTTTGAGCCTTGGGATGCTGAGTGATTTTTGAAAGAAAGAACAACTCACATTTCAAAAGCACCTATATGGCGTTCCCACAGCTCCTTTATGGTACAGATGATGCTGGGACCAATCTTCAGATTCTCAATTCAGTTTGGTTTTTCAAATGAATGGCTAGGTAAGAACTAGGGCTTACAGACATATAGGACCCTGAACAGCAGATGAAGTGGATATTGTTGAAGGGTGTTATAACAACAAGGGTTACTCCCAGAGTTGAGAAGGGTAGAAAAGAAGTCATTTATCACTAAGTTACTGTTAGTGAAAGGAGGTGAATAATTAAGACAAACTTTGTCAGGAATATCCCTACATCAGGGCTCTGAAATTGATATTAAAATTCTTGGCCTTTTTAGAAAGTATGAATTCTACTATAACCACAAAACAGTGAATTCAATAAACACAGCCTATAGATATCATTCAACAAAAGAGTAAAATCATGCAAGGACCACCACAAAATGCCCAGGAAGTACAGTGTCATCCCTTGAACCCAAATTAACCATAATTAGACAATGTATCCAATGAAAACTCACTCAAAGGCAAAGAAGAGTGTACATGTCCCCAGGATGAGGAAGAGGGTCAAGTAGAAGATGCCCTTTTGCCGGGCCATCATGACGCGGCCATCACAGCAGAAGGTGTTCCTGCCTGGGAGTTTTCTCCCATTTCCGTGTCACCTTCTTTCTTACCACCATCACAGACATGATTGTAGTTCCTGGTCCAAAATGGGCTTTGTGACTACTCGAGAGAAGACGCAGAGGCTGAGCCCAACTTTAAAATCAAGTCGTCTACTATTGTTGCCACTGGATCAAACATTATCAAGAGTCCTAAGAAAAAAGAAAAGGGAGTGGAGGAGTGTTGAGACAAGAGTAACAAAACACAACTGAATCCTCATTTCCCAGAGACAGAAAGATGAACACTGTCTAAAGGAGTGGGAATGGGAAAGTTTGAAAATTTTATTTCTGATCTATGTTGTTCTCTAAGGAGGAAAACAAACAAACAAACAAAGACTACAAAGACAGAGGGTGAAGGGACTAATATTCCTTAATCAATCCTTTTCCCAAACCCATGCTGACGATTTTGGTTAACTATGATATAAAATCTTGGAAATAAGTAGGAATTCTGTAAGTGGCTATCCCAGTGACTAAACTTTACAAATAAGTAAACTGAGGACCAATGAGAGGAAATGACATATTCAGGGTCACACAGCAACAAAGCTGAGAGGAGAAAGCGTGCCCACGGACTTCTAAGCCCAGCACTTCCTACTACACCACGATGTTCTTTATTCTCCTAAAGTAAGAGATCTGTAAAAATAATACTAGCAGGTTGTTGCTGCTGCTGCTGCTGTTGTTGTTTGTCCCTAAGTAGCCCTTCCTATACCTCCTCTACTTCTTCTCCTTGTTCAAATATTACTCACAGGAGGGAACAAGTAACCCCCTGGTTGAGGTAGGCTGTTCTGGGCATTCTGTAAGCATACACATTGTATTTAAACAAAACAGATTTCCCCCTAATCAAACCTTCTGTAACTTCCGGAGTCCGAAATGAAATCGTCTTGCTGGTCTAGTTTAACATTTGTGAGCCCCTTAATGAAACCACATCTTATTGTAGATAAAAAGGCTTCCTTAAACAGGAGTCTGGGATGGCTGGCAATTGATTGGGTTGGGGGTGGCTGAGGGCGGTGGCAGCAACTAAGAAAAGTCCCTTGGGGGGCTTTCTAGGACATTTCACCAGTATCAGTTCCATTCAGCATCCTGGATTTCCAGGCCTCGCCTTTCCCAGTCACTGTCATCCTTCTCTTCCTCTCAGGTGCTGGGCCGTGTCCTCTATTTACTGGCACCACATGCCCCATGCTGACAAGAATGAGGCGGAAGCCTGCAGCCCGATGAGCAAGAAACAACCAGCCAGAGATCATTCCCGAGCTAGAGAGGGCAAAGGTCCAAAAGGGGACTAAGAGCCTAGCGACAAGCTGGAAAGGTGTAAGGCTTGGGAAAGGGGAGGGGGCCCCAGAGGTGCAAAGATCACTTCCTTTGTGTAAAACTAACCTGGAAAAACAATCCCCCCGCCTCCATAAACTGACCCAGCAGAGAACACAGACTAGGAAGGGGGACCCAACCTGGGAGAAGGAAAATTAAAATCCGTCTGAAAGCCGCGACCGGGTTCAGCAGCCTAGCGCCAGAAGCCAGTGCTGTGCAGCCGGCTCGTCCTCAGGAGGCCCGCCCTGCCTCCGCCACGCAGCCGACCACCGCCCCAGGCTGGCTGGGACGCGCGCCACATCCACACGCACACGCGTCCACACGCTCGTACACACTCACACACGCCCCGCCACGTGTAGTCACCCCGGGCCAGGGGCTCGGTGGCTGGCGAGCTGAGCAGGGCGGTGCCAACGTCCCTGGGTCCCAGCGGAGCTGAAGGGGGATGCATGCAGCCCTCCAGAGAGCCGAGCCCCGAGACCCCCACCCCCCACCCCTACCCCTTGTTACCTGAACAAGGGACACTGAACTCGGCCAGCAACAGAGGGCAGAAAGTGCACTGTCCCGGGGGATCCTGTCAGCAGCCAAAGGCGGTAGCGACTTCTCCCTGACAGGGAGGGTGCCTCCTCCTGACAAGGGGCCCCAATAGTCGGGGCCCTAAACCAGCTGTGGCAACCGCCCACCGCTGGCGGAATGGAACGCTCCTCACGTCACCAGGTCGCTCCAGTAGTTGCTCGTCCTCCATTGGCTAAACGATCACAATGCCTCCATCCCGCCCCCAATGCGTACTACCGTTGGCTACTTGAACGCCACTCCAGAATCCTTCCGCCCACTCCCCCACCCATCTCCTTGCTACAAGCCCACCTGCCAAGCTCCAGCTAGCTTCTCTCTGGGGTCTGAGCACCAGGACTTGAAGTGTTCTCTTCTATTAATATAGTTACGCAAAAGCGGAGGCGTAAGGTGGTGTGGACCGGACATGGGAGGAGCCAAAAGCAGCTTCCCCACAAACACACAGCGAGATGCTGAAGCAATACTAGCTCGCAAAATCCGGACTCTAACTCTGAATTCCGTCTGCCCATGGGCCTCTCCACTGCCGGTTGCCCTTAAAATCGACCAAGGTCTGTTCGTGAGCATCTTAATGTTATGTTCTCTGCCTCCTAAGTTCCATTCAGGAGCCTGGGACTCCCACGCAATCTCGAAGGCTTTCAGACCAGAAAAAGAATATAAAAAAGGATAACCATATCTGAGAATGTCGTTTTGTGATATTGAAAACAAGTAATTGACATTAAGGAAGTTGGAGAAACTCCACTGAGACAACTAAAATATTTCCGGGTAGATAATGATGTAAAGATTGCCAAAAGGTAGTTAATTTTACTATTTTCTATTAGAATTTTGAGATCTTGTTGGGTGTGGTGAAGCAGAAGTAAGTAATTTGAAGCCACCCTGGTCTTACATTTGAGTTCCACACCAACCAGGTCTATACATAGTATGATCCTGGTTCAAATGCACAAAACAAAAGAACTAGAGATATTATGATAATAAAGGGAGGGGCATCCAAGGTAGAATTTTCATACATCAACCAGATTGATTCTTCCCTTCTGGTGCCTCCTGGCAGTTAGTTACCGCTACTGAGCCTCTGCTATCAAGTGTAGTAACACCATTTGAAACTGGAGGGGGGGGGGGACAGTTGAGAATCACACCATTATATTATAAGGTGGGTGTTACAAGGTACAGGTCTGCTTCCACCAGTAATGGCTGGTTCCTACCTTCCAAATAATATGAGGGATGATTACCTACTACACTCTGTTACCAGCCCAGGTTTCCTAGACCTTGACCAAAGTTTTCCTAGGATCATAAATAGTTGGAATTAGTTCTGAAGTGACTGACAGTACTCTCCCAAAGGCGGTCTTGTGGTAGTTTTAATGAGGGACCACATACCTGGTCAAGAATTAATATTCCTCTATGGTATTTTGGTCTCATATAAATATTAAAACAAAATTCTATATAATGATGATTATTCTTGAAACATTTATGGCATCTTCCCATCAAAAATTTTAAAGGAATGAAAAACCATGACCCAACTGTCTTACAGAGAAATGTGTTATAATTCATTTGTAGTTGAAAGTATGTCTTCATAAGGCTCCCATTGTTCCAGAGCACTCGTGCTGACTGTAATTATCAGTTTGCTCCTTATGAAGCCTATGACCAGCATTATCGCCTCCAGCTCCTGGAGGTACATGGTATTATTACACATGGCATGGAAGGGACAGGAATTTCTCTAGGCCCCAACAGCTCTCTGAATTCCAAAGCCTGTGCATATTAGATGCCCTTAGGAATTGCATGCTCGGCCTGGCTGCCATTCTTGTGAGTGTACAGCAATCAAAATGAAGTGACCAAAGCAAAGCATGCTTTGCTCATCGATGAATGCAGGTGAAACCTAGGAAGCTCTGGAATGAACATAACAGGGCAATGCATTCCTGAGCCCTGCCCCTCCCTGGTCTGGGTCACATTCCCTCTGGGATTAAGTGGTTTTGTAAGTCAGGCTTGTTTTATTACAATTTGTTGCCAGTCTTGCTCACTACTGAAAGAAAAATTAAAGAAAATTTTTTATGGATAAGCATTTTGTAGCATGTCTTTTCTACATAATTACACCATTTTAAAAAATCCTTAAATTTTTAATAAAAAGTATAAGCTGAGAATTGGTTTTCCTTTCCTCTTCTCTTTCTTTTTCTTTCTTTTGCTCTTTTCAACCAACTCCCCTACTTTATGCATTCAAATCCTTATTAGGTCTTTTGAAAGGGAGTTGCAGTCATCC
>JAJTUV010004132.1:0-27238 GCA_021653895.1 Mastomys natalensis | reverse complement strand
CCTTTTATGGTCTTTTCTATGGCCCTCTCTGGCCCTACTTTGGCCATCTCTAGGGTCCCTCTAGGACCTCTCTAGGCCACCCTAGGGTCGTCTTTATGGTCCCATCTAGGCCCTCTCTAGACCTTCACTACTTACGTCTCTTTGGTCCCACCTAAGACCTCTCGAGATGCTCACTATGGCGTTCTCAATAGTCTTCTCAAGGGATGTTCTAAGCCCTCACTATGCCCGTTTCTATGGTCCAGTGTAGGCCCTATCTAGGGCCTCACTATTGGACATCTCTATCGTCCTCTTTAGGGCCACTCTGCTGCATTTTGGACAGTCTATATGGTCCTCTCTAGGCCCTTTCTAGGCCCTCAATATGGCTGACTCTATGGTCCTATCTAGGCTCTCTCTAGGAATGCATTATGGCTGTCTCCATTTTCACATCTAGGCCCTATCTACGCCCTCACTATGGACGTATCTATGGTTCTCTGTAGGCACAATCTAGGCCCTCACTCTGACTTTCTCTATGGTCTTCTCTAGGCCCTCTCTAGGTCCTCACTATGGCTGAATCTATAGTCCCAACTTGGACTTATATAAGCCCTCATATGGCCATCTCTATGGTCCCATCTCAGTCCTCTCTAGTCACTCATTACGGGCGTATGATGGTCCTTTCTAGGGATCCTCTAGGCCCTCACTATGACAGTCTCTATGGTCTTTCTAGGCCCTCCCTCTCTAGGCCCGCATCATGGCCATCTCTATAGTCCACTCTAGGCCCTATCTAGGCCCTCACTATGGCCAGCTGTATGGTCCTCTCTAGGCCCTATCGAGGCCCTCATTCCAGCCATGTCTATGGTCCTCTCTAGACCCTCTATAGGTCTTCTCTATGGCAATCTCTATGGTCCTCTCTAGGCCGACTCAGTGCACTCAGTATGGCTGTCTCTATGGTCCGCCCTAGTTCCTCTCTAGGCCCTCTCTAGTTACTCTCTATGCCCACTCTATGCTCATTACTATGGTCCTCTCTAGTCCCTCTCTGTAGCCCTATGGCCATCTCTATTTATGTTCTTGATACCCTCTTGAGGCCCTCACTTTCGTTGTATTTATGGTCCCATCTAGGCCTTTTCTAGGCCCTCACTATGGCCATCTCTATGGTCCAACCTAGGCCCTCTTGCGGCCCTCACTATGGCCATCTCAATGGTCTTCTCAAGGCACCTCTAGGCCCTCTTTATGGCCATATTTATGAACTGCTCTAGGCCATCTAGAGGCACTCCCTATGGCTGTCATTTTGGTCCTCTCTAGTTCCTCTCTAGGACCTCTCTATGCCCATTCTATGGTCGTCTCTATGGTCCTCACTAGTCCCTCTCTATAGCCCTCATTATGGCCGTATCTATTGTCCTCTCTAGGCCCTCTCTCTCATCTCCAAGGTCGTCTTTATGGTCCAATCTAGGCTCTCTATAGGCCCTCAGTATGTCGTATTTATGGTCCTCAGTAGGCCCTATCTAGGGCCTCACTATGGTGGTCTCTATGGTTCTTTCTAGGCCCCCTCTATTCCTGCATTCTGGCAGTCTATATGTTTCTCTCTAGGATCTATCTAGGCCCTCTTTTTGGGTGTCTCTATGATCTTCTCTAGGCTCTCTTGGCACTCACTATGGCCATCTCTCTGGTACACTCTAGGCTCTCTCGAGGCCCTCAGTATGGCTGTCTCTATGGTCCCATTATGCACTCTCAAGGCCCTCACTATGGCCATGTCTATTGTGTTTTCTAGGCCCTCTCTAGGCACTCACTATGGCAGTATATATGTTCCTCTCTAGGCACCTTCTAGGCCCTCACTAGTACCATCTCTATGGTCCTTTCTAGGCCCTCACTATGGACGTCTCTATGGTCCCAATACGGCCCTCTATAGACCCTCACTATGATGGTCTCTATTGGTACCATCTATGCCTTCTTGAGGCCCTCACTATGGCTGTCTATATGGTCCTTTCCAGGCCCTCTCTATTCACTCACTATTGCCTTTTTCTATAGTCCTATCTAGGCCCTCTCAAGGCACTCACTATGGCTGTTTATATGGTCCTCTCTAGGCACCCTCTAGTCACTAACTATTTCTAGTATCTATGGTCCTGTGTAGGCCCTCTCTAGACCCTAACTATGGCAGTCTCTATGGTCCCGTCACGGCTCTCTTTAGGCCCTCATTTCAACCGTCTCTATGTTTCCCATCTAAGCCCATCTAGGCCCTCACTATGGCCACCCATATGGTCCCAACTACGCACTCTCTTTTGCCCTCACAATGGCCATCCTTATAGTCCTTACTATGCCTCTCTTAGCACTTGCTATAGCCGTATGTATGGAGCTCTCTAGGCTCCCTCTATGCCCTCTCAATGGTAATCTCTATGGTCCTCTCTATGTCCTCTCTAGTCACTATGTCCGTATCTATGCTCCTCTGTAGGACATCTCTACTGCTTCCCTAGGCCCTCTCTAGTCCCACACTATAGCTATATCTATGGTCTGTTCTAGGCCATCTATAGGCCCTCTGTATGTCGTCTGTATGGATCTCTCTAGGCCCGTCTAGGCCCTCTCTAGTCCCTCATTATGGCCATCTCGATAACCTTTTGTAGGCCCTCTGTAGGCAAGCACTATGGCTGTCTCTATTGTACTCTCTAGGCCCTATCAGACGCTCACTATGGCCGTCTCTATGGTCCTTACTAGGCTCGATCTAGGCCCTCACTATTACCATCTCAATGGTCACATCTAGGCCCTGTCTAGGCCCTCACTATGGCCGTATCTAGGGTCCTCTCTAGGCACCCTCTTGGCCCTCAATATGACTGTCTATATGGTCCTATCTAGACCCTCTCTAGGCCCTCTCTAGGCCCTCATATTGACCGTCTCTATGGTCTTCCTAGGTCCTCTCGAGGCACTCACTATGACTGTCTCTATGGTCCTCTCTATGCCTTTTCTAGGCCCTCACTAGGGGCCGTCTGTATAATCCAATCTAGGCCCTCTCTAGGCCTTCACTATGGCCATCTCTATTGTCTTTTCTAGGCCTTCTCTAGTCCCTAACTATGGTCGTCACTATGGTCTTCTCTAGGCCTCATTATGGCCATCACAATGGTCTTTTTTAGGCCTTCTCTAAGTACTCACTATGGCTGTCTCTATTGTACTCACTAGGCCCTCTCAATGCCCTCACTATGGTCATCACTATGGTCCCATCATTGCCCTCTCGAGGCCCTCACTATGGCCATCTTTATGGTCCTTTCTAGGTCTCTAGGCACTCACTATGGTTGACTCTATTGTACTCTCTAGGCCTTCTCAAGGCCCTCACTATGGACGTCACTTTGATCCAAACTATGCCCTCTCGAGGCCCTCACTATGGCCATCTCTATGGTCCTCTCTAAGACCCCTCTAGGCCCACACAATGGCCATCTCTGTGATGCTCTCTAAGACCCCTCTAGGCCCTGACTATGGCCATCTCTATGGTCCTCTATAGGCCCATTCTAGGACATCACTATTGTTGTCTCTATGGTTCTATCTAGGCCCTCTGTAGACCCTCACTTTGGCTGTCTATATAGTCCTCTCTAGGCTGTCTCAAAGACTTCTATATGGTCGTGTCTATGGTACTATCTAGGACCTCTCTAGACACTCATTATGGCAGTCACTATGGTCCTCTCTAAGACCTCTCTAGGTCCTTTCTAGGCACTATCTAGGCCCTCACTATGGCTGTCATATGGTCCTCTATTTGCCTTCTCTAGGCACTCACTATTGCTGTCTCTATGGTCCTATCTAGACCCTCTCTAGTCCCCACACTATGGCTATCTCAATGGGCCGATGTAGGCCATATCTAGGCCCTCACTATGGCCGTATATATGGTTCTCTCTAGGCACCCTCTAGGCCCTCACTTTTGCCATCTCTATGGTCCTGTCTAGGCCTCCTCTAGGCCCTCACTATGGCAGTCTCTATGGTCCTTTCTAGGCCCTCTCTAGGCAGTTACTTAGCGATCCTATGGTCCCTATCTAGACCCTCTCTAGGCTCTGACTATGGCTGTCTTATGGGTTTTCTAGGCTCTCTCTAGGCCCTCTCTATAGTTGTCTCTATGGTCCTCTCTATGCCTTCTCTAGACCCTAACTATGGACATATCTATGGTCCATTATAGGACCTCTCTAGGGCCTCCCTAGACCCTCTCTAGGCCCACATATAGCTGTCTTTATGGTCCTTTCTAGGACATCTCTAGGCCCTCTCTAGACCCTACCTAGGTCCTCACTTGGTCGTCTCTATGGTACTTTCTTGGCCCTCTCTATACCCTCACTATGGCCGTCTCCATGGTCTTCTCTAGGCCCTCTCTAGACCTCACTATGGCCTATTCAATGGTCACATTTAGGCCCTCTCTAGGCTTGCCCTATGGCCTATCTATGATCCACTCTAGGCATCCACTAGAACCTAACTATGACTGTATTTATGATCGTCTCTAGCCCTCTGTAGGCCCTCATTATGGCCATCTTTATGGTTCAATCAAGGCCTTTCTAGACCTCACTATGGCATCTCAATGGTCCTATCTAGGCCCTCTCTAGGCCCTCACTATGGCCGTCTCTATTGTATTCTGTAGGCCCTCTCTAGACCCTCCCTATGTCCGTCTCTATGGTCTCTAGGTCTTCATTTTGGTTGTCTCTACGATCTTCTCTAGGTAGTCTCGAGGCACTCATTATGGCTGTCTCTATTGTCCTCTCTAGTTTCTGACTAGGCCACCTTAGGCCTCACTATGGCCATCTCTATGGTCCATCTAGGCCCTCTCTAAGGCCGTCTCTTGGTCCTCTCTGGCCCCATCTAGGCTCTCATTATGGCCTTCTCTATGGTATGCTATTGGCTGTCTCTAGGACCTCACTATGGCTGTCTCTATGGTCCTCTCTACGACCTCTCTAGGCACTATCTAGGCCCTTTTTAGGACAAAATATGGCCGTCCTTATGGTCCACTCTAAACGGTCTCTAAGACTCACTGGGGCTGTCTCTATGGTCCTCTCTGGGACCAATCTAGGCCATCACTAGGGCCGTCTCTATAGTCCCATCTAGTCCTCCTATAGCCCTCACTATTGCCATTTCTATTGTCTTCTCTAGGCCCTCTCTAGGCCCTCACTATGGAGTCTTTATGGTCCCATCTAGGCCCTCCTAGGACTGCACTAAGGCCATCTCTATAGTCCCACCTAGGCCCTCTTGAGGACCTCACAATGGTCTTTTCTTGGCACTCTCTAACCCCTCACTATTGCTGTCTTTATGATTCTTTCTAGGCCGTCTAGAGGCACTCACTATGGCTGTATATATGGTCCTCTCTAGGCCCTCTCTAGGCACACTATAGGCACTCACTTTGGTCGTCTGTATGGTGCTCTCTATGCTCTCTCTAGGAACTCACTAGGTAGTCTCGATGGTCTTCTCTAGGCTCTCTCTAGTTTCTCCCTATAGCCATCTCTATGGTCCTATCTAAGCACTCTCTATGCCCTCACTATGAATGTCTTATGGTCCCATCTCGGCCCTCTCTAGGCTTTCACTATAGCTGTCTCTATGGTCACATCTAGGCCCTATCTAGGTCCTCACTTTTTCCAAATCACAGGTCCTCCCTAGACCCTCTCTAGTCCTGGCAGTCTCTATGGTCCTTTCTAGACCCTTTCTAGGAACTCAATATGGCTATCTATATGGTCCTTCCTAGGAATCCTCCAGGCCCTCACAATGGCAGTATCTATGGTCCCATCCAAGTTCCTATCTATAACCCTCAAATGGCCACATCCATGGTCCTATCTAGGCGCTCTCTAGGCCCTCACTATGGCTGTCTCTATGTCGAATCTAGGCCATCTCTAGGCCCTCACCATGACCATCTCAATGGACCTTTCCAGGCACCGTATATCCCCTCACACGGGCACCTAAATGATCCATTGTTTGACATCACTAGGCCCTCATTATGGCCATCAATATTGTCCTTTCTAGGCCCTTTCTAGGCCCTCACTATAGCTGTCTCTAAGGTCCTCTGTAGGCCCTCTCTAGGACCTCACTATGACCATCTCTATAGTCCTCTCTAGACACTCTCTATGGCTGACTCTATGGTCCTCTCTAGGCTGTATCGAGGCCCTACTATTTCGTCTCTATGGTCCACACTAGTTCCTCTATATGCCCTCAATAGGCCCTATCTAGTCACTCACTACGGTCTTATCTATGGTCCTGTCTAGGCCTCTCTAGACCCTCTATGGCTGTCTTGATGGTCCTCTCTAGGTATCCTGTAGGCCATCACTAGGGCTGATTTATATGGTCCTCTCAAGGCCCTCTCTAGTCCCTCACAATGGCCATATTTTATGGTCCTCTCTAGGAACCCTCTAGGCCCTCACTACGGCAGTCTCTATGGTCCTCTCTAGGCCCTCTCTAGGCTCTTACTATGTTCATCTCGATGGACCTCTCTAGGCCCCGATTAGCCCCTCACTGTGGTCCCATCTATGACCTCTCTAGGCCTCAGTATGCCGTCTCTAGGGTCCTTTGTAGGCCCCTCTATAAGCACTCACTATGGTCATCTCTATGGTCCAATCTAGGCCATCTTAGGACCTCACTATCACCATCTCTATGGTCCTCTCTAGACTCTTTATAGGCCAACACTATGACCATCACTATGGTCCTCTCTAGGGCCCCTCTGTGCCCTCACTATGGCAAACTCTATGGTGCTATCTAGGACCTCTCTAGGCCCTAACATTGGCAGTCTCTATGGTCCTCTGTAGGCCCTTTCTAGGACCTCAATATGAACCATTCTATAGTCCTCTCTAGACCCTCTCTATGGCTATGTCTATGGTCCTTCTCTAGGCTGTATCGAGGCCCAAGTATGTCTGTCTCTAAGGTCCACACTAGTTCCTA
Source organism: Mastomys natalensis (assembly GCA_021653895.1). Classification (NCBI taxonomy): domain Eukaryota; kingdom Metazoa; phylum Chordata; class Mammalia; order Rodentia; family Muridae; genus Mastomys; species Mastomys natalensis. Next base: position 20,389 of record JAJTUV010004132.1, on the reverse strand, counting down.
TCTATGCCCCTCTATGCCCTCTCTAGTCCCTCACTATGGTCTTATCTATGGTCCTGTCTAGTCCCCTCTCTAGACCCTCACTATGGCCATCTTGATGGTCCTCTCTAGGCCTCCTGTAGGCCATCACTAGGGCTGATTTTATGGTCCTCTCAAGGGCCTCTCTAGTCCCTCACAATGGCCAATCTATGGTCCTCTCTAGGAACCCTCTAGGCCCTCAGTACAGCAGTTTTTATGGTCCTCTCTAGGCCTTCTCTAGGACCTCACTATGGTCATCTATGGGGTTTCCCTCTAGTAATCCTCCAGGCCCTCACTATGACCATCTCGATGGTCCTCTCTAGGCCATTACCAGGCCCTCACTATGACCGTCTCAATAGTACTTTGTAGGCCCTCACTAGGCCCTCACTTTGGCCATTTTATAGTCCTACCTTGGGTCATTTTAGGCCCTCACTATGGCTGTCTCTATGGTCCTCTCTAGACCCTCTCTAGATCCTCACTCTAACTGTCTGTATGGTTCTCTCTGGGGCCCCCCTCTGTGCCCTCAATATGGCAACCTAAATGGTGGTCTCTAGTCCGTCTCTATGGTCCTATCTAGGCCTCTCTAGGCCCTCACAATGGCCGTCCCTATTGTCCTCTTTAGGCCCCCAATAGACCCTTACTACGACCATCTATATGGTCTTCTTAGGCCCTCTCTAGGCCCTGACTATGGTCGTCTTTATGGTCCTATTTACACCATCTCTAGGAACTGAATACGGCCATCTCTAATGGTCCTTTCTAGCAACCCTCTAGGCCCTCACTATGGCAGTCTCTATGGTCCTGTCTATGCTTCTCTAGGCCATCACTATGGCCTTCTGTATGGTCCAATTTAGGAATCATCTTTGCCCCTCAGTATGGCCGTTTCTATGGTCTCTCTAGGCCTACTCTAGTCCCTCACTATTGCCATCTCTATGGTCCTATCTTAGGCCCTCTCCAGGCCCTCACTATGGTCATCCCTATGGTCACACCTAGACCCTTTCTAGGTCTCAATATGTCCATCTCTATCGTCCCATCTAGGCCCTCTCTGGGCCCTCACTATGGCCATTTCTATTGTCCCATCTTGGCTCTCTCTAGGCCCTAACTATGGTCATCCCTATGATCACATCTAAGCCCTTTCTAGGCCCTCAATATGGCCATCTTTATGGTCCCATCTAGGTCCTCTCTAGGCCCTCACTATGGCCGTCTCTATGGTCCTCACTAGACACTCTCTAGATCCTCACTCTGACTCGTCTATATGGTTCTCTCTAGGCTCCCTCTCTGCCCTCAATATGGCAATCTCTATGTGATCTCTAGGCCTTCTCTAGGCCCTCACTAGATCCGTCTGTATGGTCCTCTCTAGGCCCTCACAATGGCTTGAACCTATTGTCCTCTGTAGGCCCCTTCTAGGCCCTCACTATGGCTGTATATATGGTCTTCTCTAGGCCCTCTCTAGGCCGTCACTCTGTTCGTCTTTATGGTCCCATCTATACCATCTCTAGGAACTGAATATGGCCATCTCTATTGTCCTCTCTAGCAACCCTCTAGGCCCTCACTAGAGCAGTCTTTATGGTCCTGTCTAGGCTTCTTGTGCCATCACTATGGCCTTCTATATGGTCCAGTTTAGGAATCGTCCATGGCCCTCAGTTTTGGCCGTTTCTATGGTCCTCTCTATGCACACTCTAGTCCCTCACTATTCCATCTCTATGGTCCCATCTAGGCCCTCTCTGGGCCCTCACTATGGGCCGTTTCTATTGTCCCATCTATTCCCTCCTATGGTCATCCCTATCGTCACATCTAGGCCCTTTCTAGGCCCTCAATATGGCCATCTCTATGGTCCCATCTAGGCCCTCTCAAGGCCCTCACTATGGCCGTATCTCTAGGCCCCCTCAAGGCCACTTCTAGGCTGTCTGTATGATCCTCTCTAGGAACCTTTTGGCCCTCACCCTGGCCAACTCTATGGTCCTCTGTTGTCACTATCTAATCCCTCCTTATGGCCGTCTCTATGGTTCTCTCTAGGCCCTCTATAGTTCCTCACTATGGCAGTATATATGTTCTTCTCTAGGCCCCATCTAGGCCCTTATATGGAAGTCTCTGTGGTCCCCTCTAGGACCTCTAGGCCTTCACTATGACAGTCTATATTGTCCTCTCTAGGCCCTCTCTAGGACCACACTACGGCCGTGTCTGTGGAATCTGTAGTCACCCTTTAAGCCACCTCTAGGATGTCTCTATGGTCCTCTCCAGGCCCTTTCTAGGACCTCACTATGTCCGTCTATGTGGTCCTCTTTAGGACCCCTGTAGGCCACCTCTAGGCCTCTCTATTGTCCTCTCTAGGCCCCTCTCTTGTTCCTTACTATTTCCATCTCTATGGTCCCTCTAGGCCCACTCTAGGGACGCATCTATGTCATCTCTTATGTCCTCTTTAACCCCCTTATGCCCTCATTATGGCAGTCTCTATGGTTCTTCTCTAAGCCCTCCCTAGGCCCTCACTATGGCCGCTCTATATCTTCATTAGGCCCTCTCGAGGCCCTCACTATGGCTGTCTCTATGGTCCTCTGTAGACTGTCTCTAGGTTCTCACAGGGCAAACTCTATGGTCCTCTCTAGGCCTTCTCTAGGCCCTCACAATGGCCATCTCTATGGTCCTGTCTAGTCGCCCTTAGGCTGAACTCTGACAGTCTCTATGGAGCTCTCTAGACCCTCTCTAGAATGCAAAATGGCCATCTCTATTGTCCTCAATAGGCCCCCACTAATCTCTAGCTATGGCTGTCTCTATTGTCCTCTCTAGGCCCTCTCTAGGAACTCAATATGCAATTCTCTATGGTCCTCTTTAAGAACCATCTAGGTCTCACTATGCATTCTCTATGCTCCTATCTAGACCTTCTCAAGGCCCTCAATATGGCCATATATATGGTCCTCACTAGGAATCCTCCAGGTCCTCAGTATGGCCATATCTGTGGTCCTTTCTAGGCCTAACTATAGTCTTCTCCATGGTCCTCTAGGCATGTCTAGGTTGTTACTATGCCACCTCTATGGTTCTCTTTAAGTCCCCTCTATGACTTCACTATGGCAGTCTCTATTGTCCCCTCTAGGCCCTCTCTAGGCCTCACTATGGCCATCTCTATGGTCCTTCTCTAGGACCCATGTAGGCCCTCACTATGGCCCTCCTTAGGTCCCATCTATGTACTCTCTAGCCTCTCACTAGGGCAGTATATATGGTCATCTCTATCCCCATCTATGGGGGTACCCTCACTATGACCGTCTCAATGGTCCTCTCTATGCCCTCTTTAGTCCATCACTATGGCCGTATCTAAGGTCCCATCAATGCAATCTCTAGTCTCTCACTATGGCTGTATCAATGGTCATCTTGGCCACCTCTGTAACCTCACTATGGCAATCTCTATGGCACACTCTAGGCCCTCCCTTAGGCCTTCACAAGAGCCATCTCTATGGTCCTCTCTAGACCCCCCACTATGCCTGGACTCTGGAAGTCTTTAAAGTCTTCTTAGGCCCTCTCTAGGCCCTCTCAGGCCCTCATTATGGTCAATTCTTATGGACCTCTCAAGGCACTCTCAGGCCCTCACTAAGGTCGTCTCTATGGTTCCATCTACACCCTCTCTAGGCCCTTATTTGGCCGTATCTATGGTCCTCTCTAGGCTCCTTCTAGGCCCTCACAAATGGTGTTTTTTATGGTCCTTCTAGGCCCCAATATGACCGCTCTCTGGCAGTTCTATGGTCTTCTCTAGGCCCTAAATATCCCCAAAACTGTGGTTGTTCTATGGTCCTTTCTAGGCCCTCTCCGGGCCCCTCACTATGGCCCATTTGAATGGCCCTCTCTAGCCTCACTAGGACTTCACTATTCCCGTCTTTATATTCCCTTAGGCCCCCTGTAGGCCCTCACTATGGCCATCTCCATGGTCCTCTCTAGGCCCTGTCTAGGTATTCACTTTGATCATTTCTATGGTCCCCTATACTCTCCCCTGTGCCCTCACTATGGCAGTCTCTATGGTGCTCTCTAGACCCTCTCTACCCCTCACTAGTACCATCTCTATGATCCTCTCTAGGCCCCCCTATTTCCACATTCTGGCAGTCTCATTGTCCTCTCTAGGCCCTCTCAGGCCCCCATTATGGCCGTCTCTATGGTCCTCTTTAGGCTCTCGCTAGGCTCTTACTATGGTTGTCTCGATGGACCTCTCTAAGCCCTCTTTAGGGGCTTCATATGGTCATCTCTATGGTCCCATGTATGCCTCTCTAGGCCTTTACTATGGACATATATATGGTCCCCTTGAGGCCCCCTGTATAACCCGATGCTCGCATCTCTATGGTTATTCTCTACTACCTCAAGTAGGACCTCACTTTGGCCATCTCTATTTTCTCCTCTAGGCACTCTCTATGCCCTCACTATGGCCATCTCTTTGGTCCTCTCTAGGCCCTCTCTAAGGAACTCAATATGGCCATCTCTATGGTGCTCTCTAGAAATCTGCTAGGCCCTCACTATGGCAGTCTCTATGATCCTGTCTATGCCTTCTCTAGGCCCTCAACATGGCCATCTATAAGGTCCTTTCTAGGAATCTCCAGGCCCTCACTATGGCAGTCTCTATGGTCCAATTCAAGCCCTCTCTATAGCCCTCACTATGACCATCTCTATAGCCTCTCTAGGCCCACTCTGTGAATCACTATGGCTATCTCTATGGTGGTCTCTAGGGCCTCTCTAGGCCTTCACAATGGCAATCACTATGGTCCTCTATATATTCCCTCTTCATGGACTCTGGCAGTCTCTAATGTCTTTTCTAGGCCCCTCTAGGCCCTCACTATGGTCTTATCAATGAATCTCTCTAGGCACCTCCTAGGCACTCACTATGGTCGTATCGTGGTTCCATCTATGCCCTCTCTAGGCCCTACTTTGGCTGAATCTATGGTTCTCTCTAGGCGACATCTATGCCCTCACTCTAGCAGTCTCTATGGTCCTCTCTAGGCCTTCTCTAGGTCCTCACAATGGCCATCTCTATTCTGCTCTATAGGCCTCCTCTAGGCCCTCAATAGGTCATATTATGTCTTCTCTAGGCCCTCTCTAGAAACTCAATATAGCCATCTCTATGGTCCTCTCTGGGAACCCTCTAGGCCCTCACTATGGCAGTTTTTTATGGTCCCTCTCTAGGTATTTTCAAGGCCCTCAATATGGCCATCTATCTGCTCCTCTCTAGCAATCCTCCAGGCCTTCAATATGGCAAGAGTCCGTGGTCCTTTCTAGGTCCTCTCTTGACCATCACGAAGGCCGCCTCCATGGTCCTCTCTGGGCACGCTCTAGCCCACATTATGCCCATCTCAATGGTCTTCTTCAAGCCCCTTCATGCCTTCACTATGGCAGTCTCTGTGGTCCTCTCTAGGCCCTCTCTAGACCCCTCACTATGGCCATATCTATGGTCATCTCTAGGAACCCTCTATTCCCACACTCTGGCAGTCCTATGGTCTTCTCTAGAACCTCTCTAAAAACTCAATATGGCCATCTCTATGGTCCTCTCTAGGAACCCTCTAGACACTCACTATGGAAGTCTCTATGGCCTCTCTAGCATTTTTCTAAGCCCACACTATGGTCATCTATGGTACTCTCTAGGAATACTTCAAGCTCTCAGAATGGCCGAATCTGTGGTCCTTTCTAGGCTGTCTCTGGCCCTCCTACTATGGCTGCCTCCGATGCTCCTCACTAGGCCTGCTCTAAGTCCTCACTATGCCAGTCTCTATGGTCCTTTCAAGGTCCCCTGTAGGCCCTACTATTGCCAAAAATCAAATCCTCCTGTCTAGGCCGTCTCTAAACCCTCATTAGGCTGTCTCATGGTCCTCATTTGGTCCCTCTATAGCCCTCACTATGGTCATCTCTATGTTCCCATCTAGGCCTTCACATGGCTTTCCCCTCAAAGGTCCAATCTGGGCCCTCTCTAAGAAATCACTTGGTTGTATCTTTTGTCCTCACTAGGCCCTATCTCAGCCCCTCAACTTTGCCTTTAATGGCCCTGTCTGGCTCTCTTGGGCCGTCACTTTTGGCCCTATTTCTATGAGTCCTAACTACCCCCTCTATGCCTGCACTTGTCCATCTCAATGGATTTTCTAGGTACCCTAAATAGCCCTCACTATGGCCGTCTGTATGATCCTTTGTAATCCCCCTCTATCCCCACTATGGCCATCCCCTATGGTCCTACGATAGGCTCCGCCTAGGCTTTTAAATTATGGTCTCCCTGAAATTTCTCAGCACTCTTTGGGCCCCCATCACCATGGCCCCAACTTCTTGGTCCCCCATCTGCCCCCCTCTGGCCCCCCTTTCCTAGGCCATATCTTTGGTTCCATTCTATTCCCCCTCTATGCCAAACTCTCCCATCTCTATGGTCTTCTCTGGCCCTTTTAGGAACTCAATATAGCCAATCTCTTGGTCCTCACTAGGAACATTTTAGCCCTATTAGGCCAATTTCTTTGATCCTCCTATGCCTTCTCTAGGCCATCTTTATGGCCATCTAAATCGTCTTTTCTAGGAAATCCCCCCAGGCCCCACTTTTGCTTTCTCTAGGACCTACAACTCCTCTGTGGGCCCTTACTATGGCAGTCCCTCGGGGTCCTCTCTGGGAACCCCCCTAGGATCTCAAAAGGCCATCTCTATGATCCCTCTGGGGGCCCTCACTAAAAACCGTCTATATGGTCCCTCTTGGCCCCTTTGTCCCTACTATGTCATTTCTTTGGTGCCTCTCTAGGCCTCTCTAGGCCTTCACAATGGCCATCCTATGGTCTTCTCTAACCCTTCTATGCCTGCAATCTGCAGTCTAAAGTCCCTCTGTAGGCCCTATCTATGCCCCCTATTGCATCTCGATGGACATCTTTTGGCCCCACTTGGCCGTCTTATGGTCCTCTTTGGCCCCATGTAGGTCCTCATTACTGCCTTCTATATTTTTCCCATTATGCCCTCTAAGGTAGTCACCCCGGGACCGTATCTAGGTCCTTTTCTAGGTCCACTCTATCCCCACATTGGCTACTCAATGGTGAAAATCTAGGCCCTCTCTAGTCCCAAACAAATGGCCGCCTTATGGTCAATCTATCCCCAAACTAGGCAATCAATGGCCATCCCTAGGTTCCCTCTAACCCCTCTTTAGCCCCTCACTGTGGCTGCTCTATGATCCTCTCTTGCCGTCTTGAGGCCCAACTAATCCGGGCTGTATTTATGGTCCTCTTTTAAGTTTCCCCCTCTAAAACCTTCCTTGGCCCTTCCCTAGGCCCTCCCCTATTGGCGGTCCCCCCCTTTATGGTCCTCTCAAAGGGCCCTCTCGAGGCCCTCTTTGCCCCCAGAAATGGGTCATTCTATGGTCCTTCTGTAGGCCCAAAATCCCCCATTAACTCAATATGTCCGTTCTTGGGCCCCCCTCTAGGCCCCCTCTTATGGCCAATCCTATGGCCTCCTGGCCGCCCTTGAGGCTTAATATGGTTTGTCCTTTAGGTCCTTTCTAGGTCTTTTCAACCCCCCCTAGGGAACCCGGTAGGCCCTCGCTATTAATTTTATCATGGTCCAATCTAGGCCCTCTCTAGGCTCTACTATTGCCATTCAATGGTCCCTCTAGATCCTCAAGCTCTCACTTTGACCATCTTTTAGTCCTCCTATGGCCCCTGTAGGCCCCTCCTAGGGAGGGACTCAGGGGTCCTCTTTGGCCCTCTTTTAGTCCATTATAATTGCCATCTCTTAGTCATTTCTAGGCCCCCACAATGCCCACAATCTGACGTTTCTAGGGACATCTCTAGGCCCCCTTTTGTGCCCTCACTTGTCAATCTCTATGGTGCCTCTAACCCTCTCCAGGTCCCACTTTGGCGGTCTCAATGGTTCTCTTAGGCCCCCCACTAGGCTTCACTCACTATGGCTGCTTTATAAAATCTTTAACGCCTACGTAAAATCCCCGGATGGCCACTCCTGGCCTGTTAAGCCCTCTACAGGTCCTCCCTATGAATTTTTTCCTAGGTGGGTCTAAAAGGCCCAATCGGGGCCCTCACCTCGGCAGTCTTAATGGTGCCTCTATGCCTCTCTAGGACCGCAATATGGCCATTCCATGGTCCCTCTGGGCCCCCCCTCTATTTCCTGCAACTGGGTCTCTAGGACCTCTCCTAGGCCATTTTTAGGACCTCACTATGGTCCTATGGATGGCCCCTTTTTTGCCCTATCAAGGCCCTACAAAATTGTATGTCTCAAATTGTCTCATCTATGCCCTCTCTAGGCCTTCACAAAGGCCTTATCTATGGTCTCTTTGGAACCCCTCTGGCCCTCACTTAGCATCTTAATACCCCCTCTAAGCCTTTTTTTGGCCCTCATTATGGCCATATATATGGTCTTCTCTAGGAATTCCCCCATGCATTCACAATGGCTGAATTTGTGGTCCTTTCTAGGCTCTCTATGGCCCTCAATAGGAAATCTCAATCGTTCCACCGACCTGCTCTAGCCCTCACATGCCCTCTTTATGGTACTCTCTAGTCCTTTTGGGCCCTCACATTCTGTCTCTTGGTCCTCTCTAGACCATCAGGCCCTTTCTAGGCCCAACTAGGCCCCACTATGGGCATCACTAGATCCCTCTTAGGCCTTCTCAATATCCGCACTGTGACTGCTCTATGGTCCACTCTAGGCTCCATCTTGCACTCAATAGGCATCTCTATGGTGGCTCTATGCTTCTCTAGGCCCTCAATATAGCCGTCTCTATGGTCCTCTTGGCCCTCTCTAGGCCCTCACAATGGCCTTCTCATTGTCCTCTGAAATCCCCTCTAGTCCCTCACTAGTCCATCTTATGGTCCCTCTATGCCCTGCTAGGCCCTCAATGACGGTCATCTCAATGGACCTTTCTAGGCCCTCTTCTAGTTCCTCACTTATGGTTATTCTATGGTCCCATCTATGTCCTCTCTAGAATTCATATGAGACCGTCTCTATGGCACTTCTAGCACACTCTAGGCTTTCACTTTATTGCTGTCTCTATGGTCCTTCCCTAGGCTTCTCTAAGCACTCACTATGGCCATCTACTTGGTCCTCAATACAAATCATACACGCCCTCCTCAGTATGGCCGTATCTATGGTCCTCTCTAGGCCTGTTCTAGGCCTTCCACTATTGCTGCTCTCATGGTCATCTGTAGGCCGTCTCTAACCCTCACTAGGGACATCTCTATGGTCCTCTCCAGGCCCTCTCTAGGCCCTCACTATGGCCATCTCTATGGTCCCGTCTAGCGTTCTCTATGCCTGCACTCTAGGAGTTCTATGGTTCTTTCTAGATCCTCTCTAGGCCCCCCAAAATGGCAGTCTATTATTGCCCCCTATAGATCCTCTAGGACCTCGATATGGCCATCTCTATTGTCCTAACTAGGCCCACCTAGGAACTCAATATAGCCATTTCCTATGTCCTCTCTAGGAACCCTCTAGCCCTCCTATTGGCAGTCTGTATGGTTACTCTCTAGGTCCTCTCTAGGCCCTCACTATGGCCGTCTCTAAGGTTCCCTCTACGCCCTTTCAAGCCCTCACTGTGGTCATATCTATGGTCCACTCCAGACTGTCTCGAGGCCCTACTATGGTTGTCTCTATGTCCCTCTTCCAGTTCCATGTTAAGCCCTCACTAGGTCCTCTCTAGGCCCTCACTTTGGTCATATCTCTGGTCCTGTCAAGGCCCACCTCTAGGCCCTCATTATGGCCGGGTGGATTTTCCTCTTAGGCCCTCTCTAGAGTCTCAAATTTTGCCATCTATATGTTTCCTATCTCTGGGCCCCTAAGGCCCTCTCTATGGTCGCCTCTATAGTCCTCTCTTAGGCCTATTTAGGACCTCTCTATGCCAGGTCTATGGTCCTCTCTATGCCCCCTCTATGCCCACACTATGGCAGTCTCTATGGTGCTCTCCAGGCCCTATATAGGCCCTCTCACTATGACTGGTCTCTATTGTCCTCTCTAGGCCCCCTCTTGCCCCCCACTAGGGCCATCTCTATGGTCCTCTCCGGCTGTCTCTAGGTCCTCTATGGTCATTTTTCTATGGTACTATCTAGTAACTCTAGGGCCCTTTCTAGGCCCTATCTAGGTCCCTCACTTTGGCTTTCTCTATGGTCCTATTTAGGACCCTCTCTAGGCCCTTCTAGGCCCACTCTTGGCCCTCAGTGTGGCCGTGTCATGGTCCTCTCAAGGTACTTCTAGGCCCTCATTTATGGCCATCTGTAGGGTCATATCTAGGCAGTCTCTAGGCCCTCCAATGGGTTATCAAAGTTTTCTCTAGGACCCTTTAGGTCCTCTCAATGAGCTTCTAGTCACTCTCTTTGGTTCCATCTCTTGGCCTCCTAGGCTCTATCGGCCCTCATAATGACTGTCTCATGGCGTTCTCTAGGAACCTCTCCAGGCCCTCTCAAGCCATCTCTAGGGCCTCTTTATATTCATCCCTATGGGTCCCCTGTGGCCTCTCTGGCCCTCACTACTATTGGCCCCCCTATAGGCCTTCTCGAGGCCCTCACTATGGCTTTCTTATGGTCCTTTCATAGACCCCCTTTAGACCCTTTCAAGGCCCTCCAAGGCCCTTTTCTAAGGCCTTCCCTATGGTCCTCGTATGCCTCTCTAGTCTCTCATTTGGGCGTCTCTATGGTCCCACTCTAGGACCTCTCTGGCCCTCCTAACCCTCTCTACCCTCTTAGGCCCCCTATGGTTGTCTTATGGCCCACTTTAGGCCACCTCTTGCCCTTAGTATACGGGCTCTAGGGCCCCTCTCTAGCCCCTTTCGAGGCCCTAATCGACCCTCTATATGCCCTCTGTATGGTCGAATTTGGCCTTTTGGGCCCCACTCTATGTCCTAACTATAGCCACCCTTCTTGGATTGGCCTCTAGGCCTATCTAGGCACTAACCTATGGCTCTATTTTTCCCCTCTCTAGGGAAAATCTCTGGGCCCCCTCACTATGGCGTCCTATGGCCCCATATAGTCCCTCTCTATGCCCCCAAATTTTCCCCTTCTCTTGAATCCTCTCTTTCCACCGCTATACTCTCACTCCGGCAGTCCTATGGTGTTCTATAGGCCCACACTGGGCAGGCTATATGTCTCTATAGTCCTCTCTATGCACTCACTATGTCCTATTTATGTTCCTCTCAGCCCTTCTACGGCTCTCACTATTGCTGTCTCTATGGTCCTCTCTAGACCCTTTGAGGCCCTTACTATGGAGGTCTCTATGTGCTCTCCTCCCCCATCTAGGCCCCAGTTTGCCGTCTCTATGTCCTCTCTAGTCCACCTTAGGCCTAACTATGGCGATCTTCGGCCTATCAGGCCCTCTGGGCCATATGACTGTCTTATGTCCTCTCTATCCCTCCTAGGCCTAACTAGGCAGTGCCTCTGTCTCCTAGCCTCTCTAGCCCTAAGTATGGCCTCTCTATGGCTCCATCTAGGCCCTCTCTAGGACTTTACTATGGCCATCTGTATGGTGCAGTCTAGGCCCATCTCTATGCTTACAATCTGGAGTTCCTTGGTCCTCTGTAAGACCCTGTATATGCGCTCACTATTGTTGTATCTATGGTCCTCTCTGCGACCCTCTCTATGCCCTATCTAGGTCCTCTCCAGGCCCTCAAAATGGCAGTCCCTATGGTACTCTCTATGCCGTTTCTAGGCCCTCACTTGGGCTGTCTCTATAGTCCTATCTAGAACCTATCTAGGCCAATCTATGGCCTCAAAAAGGCCCTCTCTAGACTCTCTCTGTGGTCATCATTATGGTCCTCTATAGGCCCTCTCTAGGCCCTCACTATGGCGGTCCCTATGGTACTTTCTAGGCCCTCTCTAGGTACTCCTATGACTGTCTGTATGGCCCAATCTATGCCCTCTCTTGGCCCTCAATATGGTCCTCACTTTGATCCTCTCTAGGCCACCTCTAGGCCCTCACTATGTCTTCTCTATGGTGCTTTCTAGGTCCCCTCTAGGCCCTCAATATGGCCATCTCTACAGTCCTCTCTAGGCTGCTGTAGGCCCTCATTATGGATATTCAAATTGTCTTCTCTAGGCCATTTCTAGGCCCTACCTATAGTAATCTGTATGGTCCTAGCTAGGCTATCTCTAGGCCCTCACAATTGCCATCTCGATGGTTCTCTCTAGGACCTCTAGGATTTTCTAGGCCTTATCTAAGCCCTCACTATGATAATTTCTATGGTACACTCTAGGCCTTCTCTAGGCCCTTTCTAGACCCTCTCTAGGCCCTCACTATGATCATCTCTATGGTCCACTCTAGGCCGTTTCTAGGCCCTCACTATTGCTGTCTCTAGGTCCTCTCTAGGACATCCCTAAGACCTCCCTAGGCCTCTTTATGCCAAAAAACAAATGGAGGTCCCTATTGTCCTCTGTAAGCCGTCACTAGGTCCTCATTATGGGCATCTCTATGGTCCTCTTTAGGAAGTGTCTAGCCCCTCACTATGACTGTCTATATGGTTCTCTCTAGGACCTCTTTAGGCCCTCTGTATGCCATCTCTAGGCCCTCAATATGGAATGCCCATGGTCCCCTGCATGCTGTCTCTAGGGCCCTCCCTGGGCTGTCTCTATGGTCCTCTCTAGGCCCTCCCTAGGACCTCACTAGGGCCATCCCTATGATCCTCTGTGGGGCCTAACTATGGCCGTCACTATGGCCCCATCTAGGCCCTCTCTAGGCCTTCAATATGGTCATTTCTATGATACAATCTAGGCCCACTCTATGCTCATATTCTGGCAGTCTCTATGGTCCTCTCTAGCTCCTCTATAGGCCCTCACTATGGCCTTGTCAAAGGTCCTCTCAAGGCCCTTTCTAGGCCTTAACTATGTCCGTCTCTATGGTCCTCTCTACGCTGTCTCTAGGCCCTCTCTATGGTGGTCTCTATGGTCCTCTCTGGGACCTCTCTGGGCCCTTTCTGGGTCTCTCTAGGCCCTCTCTATAGTCATCTCTATGGTCCTCTCTAGGCTCCATCTAGGCCCTCACTATGGCCGTCTCTACCATCTTTCTAGGCTGTTTCTAGGCCCTCACTATTGCTGTCTCTATTGTCCTCTCTAGGACCTCCCTAGGCCTTCTCTAGGCCTCTTTAGGCCCTAACTATGGCTTTCCTATTGTCCTCTTAAGCCGTCTTTTGGCCCTAAATATGACTGTCTCTATGGTTCTCTCTAGGACCTCTCTAGACCCTCTAGGCCCTTACAATGACTGTCTGAATGGTGCTCTCAAGGACTCCTAGAGACCATCATTATTGCCGTAACTATGGTCCTCTCTAGTCTGCCTCTAGTCCCTTATGATGTCCATCTCTATGGGCCCATCTAGGCTCTTCTAGGCCCTCACTATGTTTTTCTATATGGTCCTCTCTAGGCCCTTTCTATGGCCTTCTCTATGATCCTCTCTAGTCCCTCTTTAGGCCGTCAGTATGGCTGTATCTATGGTGCTGTCTAGGACCCCTTTAGGGCCTCACTATGGCCGTTTTTATGGTCCTCTCTAGGCCATATGTAGGCCTCCATTATGGCAATCTCTATGATCCTCCAAGGTCATCTCTAAGCCCTCAAAATGGCTGTCTCTATGGCCCTCTATGCTGTTTCTAGGTCTTCACTAGGACTGTCTCTATGGTCCTATCTAGGACCTCTCTAGGCAGTCTCTAGTCCCCCCCAGGCCCTCTCTAGCTCTCTCTATGGTCATCATTATGGTCCTCTGTAGCACTCTCTAGGCCCTTATTTTGGCCGTCTCTGTGGTCCTCTCTAGGCCCTATCTTGGACCTCACTATGGCAATCTCTATGATCCTCTCTAGGCCCTTCTGGCCCTCTTTATGGCTGTCTCTATGACTCCATCTAGGCCCTCTCTAGGCCTTCAATTTGGCCATCTCTATGGTCCAATATAGGCCCCCTCTATGCTCACACTCTGGCAGTCTCAATGGTCCTCTCTAGGTCATCCCTAGTCACTAACTTTGGTCATCTCTATGGTTCTCTCTAGGCCACATGTAGGTCCACACTATGGCTGTGTCCTTAGTGCTTTCTAGGCCCCCTCTACGCCCTCATTATGGCCATCTCTATGACTCCATCTAGGCCCTCTTAGGCCTTCCCCTTGGCCATCTCTATGGTCCAATATAGGCCCCCTCTATGCTCACACTCTGGCAGTCTCAATGGTCCTCTCTAGGTCATCTCTAGTCATCTAACTATGGCTGCCTCTATGGTTCTCTCTAGTCCCACATGTAGGTCCACACTATGGCCGTCTCTTTAGTGCTTTCTAGGTCCCCTCTAGCCCTCATTATGGTCAATCTCTATGGTCGTCTAGGCCATTTCTAGGTCCTCTCTATGGTAGTCTACGGTCCTATCTGGCCCTATCTAGGCCCTCACTATGGCTGTCTCTATCGGCTTTCTAGACCTCATCTAGGCCCGCACTATGGCCATCTCTAAGGTCCTATCCAGGCACCCCTAGGCACTCACTGTGGTCATCTATTCTGTCCTCTCATATGCCATTTCTAGGCGCTCACTAGGGCTGTCTCTTTGGTCCTATCTAGAACCTCCCTAGGTTCTCTATAGCTCTCTCTATGGTCGTCATTATGGTCCTCTCTAGGGTCCTCTCTAGGCCTCACTCTGGCAATCCCTATGGTCCTGTCTAGGCCCTCTCTAGTTACTCACTCTGACCATCTATTTGGCCCCATCTATGCCCTCTCTAGGCCTTCACTATGTCCATCTCTATGGTTCAATCTAGGGCTCCTCTGTGCTCACACTCTGGCAGTCTCTATGGTCCTATCTAGGCCCTCTATAGGCCCTCACTATGGCTGTCTTGATGTCCTCCCTAGGTCCTCTCTAGGTCCTCACTATGACCCTCTCTATGGTTCTTTCTAGGGCCCATCTTTTTCCTCACTATGGCCGTCTCTACGGTCTTTTCTAGGCCCACTCTAGGCCCTGATTATGGCCGTCTCTATTGTCTTCTCTAGACCATTTCTAGGCACTCTCAATGTTCATCTCTATGGTCCTATCTAGGCCCTCTCTAGGCACTCACTATGGCTATCTCAATGGTTCTTTCTAGGATCTCTAGGCCATTTCTAGTCCCTATCTAAGCCCTCACTATGGTTGTCTCTATGGTCCTCTATAGGACCTCTCTAGTCCCCCTCTAGCCTCTATCTAGGCCCTCTCTAAGACCTCTTTAAGCTCTCTCTGGGCCCTCTCTATGGTCCTCTCTATGGTCCTCTCTAGGACACCTTAGGCCCTCACTACGTCTGTATGCCCTCACTATTGCTGTCTCTATGGTCCTATCTAGGACTGCACTAGGCCCTCTCTAGGACTTTTTAGGCCCTAACTATGACCGCTTTATTAGACTCTTTAAGCCATATCTAGGCCCTCAGTATAACTGTCTCTATGGACATAACTAGGAACTCTCTAGACCCTCTCTAGGACCTCATTATGGTCGCCTATATGGTCCTCTCTAGGCCTCTTTTCGCACTCTGTATGACCGTCGCTATTGTGCTCTCTAGGCCCCTTCTTGGCCCTCATTATGGCCATGTCTATGGTCCTCTCTTGCCACAACTAGGCCCTCACTATGGCAGTTTTTATGTTCCTCACTAGTACCTCTCTAGGCCCTCTCTAGGTGCTCTCTAGGTGCTCTCTAGGCATGTCTGTGGCCATCTCTATGTTCCTCTCTAGGCTCTCTCTAGGCCTTCACTATGGCTTGTCTCTATGGTTCTCTCTAGGACCCCTCTAGGCCCTCATTATGGCCATCTCTATGGTCCTCTTTAGAAGTCTCTAGGCCCTCACTATGGCTGTCTCTATGGTCCTATCTAGGCGCACTCTAGGCCCTCATATTGTTATTTCTATGGTCCTACCTAGGCCTTCTCTAGGCCCTCTCTATGATCATCCCTATTGTCCTCTCTATGCCCTATCTTACCCCTAACTATGGCCATCTCTGTGGTTTTCTCTAGGCCCTCCTAGACCCTCACTATGGCTGTCTCTATGATCATCTCTAGGGCCCTTTAGGCCCTTACTATAGTCATCGTGATGGAGCTCTCTAGGCCCCCTCTATGCCCTCACTATTGCCTTCTCTATGGACCTCTCGAGTCCCAATCTAGGCGATCACTATGGCCATCTCTATGGTCCCATGTAGGCCCTTCTAGGCCCTCAGTATGACCATCTATGTGGTCCTATCAAGGCACTCTCTATGGCCATCTCTATGTTTCTCTCTAGGCCTTATGTTGGCCCTCTGTATGGCCGTCTAATAAGGTGCTGTTTAGGCCCCCACTAGGCCCTCACTATGGCCACTCTATGGAACTCCCCTAGGCCCTCTCTAGGTGAATCACTTCTGGCACTATTTATGGTTCTCCAAGGCCATCTCTAGGCACTCCTCTATAGTCACCTCTATTATACTCTCTAATCCCTACCCTTAGCCTCACTATGGCCATCTCTATGTCCCCTTCTAAGAACTCTCCAGGTTCTCTCTAAGCCCTCTCTAGGCCCTCCATGGTGTCTCTATTGTCTCTCAAGGTTCCTTCTAGGCTCCCACTATGGCCATATCTATGGTCCTCTCTAGAACTTCTCTAGGCCCACTCTAAGCTCAAATCTTGCCCCTCTCTACTGTTGTCTCTATGGTCCTCTCTAGGCCCCCTCTTGAACCACACTATGGCCATTTCTATGGTTCTCTATAGGCTACCTCTAGGCCCTCACTAGGCTGTCTCTATGGTCCTCTCTACAAGATACCTGGGGCCTGTCTAAGCCCTATCTAGGCCCTCACAAATGGTCCTAATTATGTTCCTATTTAGGCCCTCATTATTGCTGTCTCTATGGTCTTATACAGGTCCTCACTAGGCCCTCTCTAGGCTTCTTTAGGCCATAACTATGGTCGTCACTATTGTTCTCTCTAAGCATCTCTAGGCCCTCATTGCTTTTCTCTATGGTTCTCACTAGGACGTCTCTAGGTCCACTCTACTCCTCATTATTGTGGTCTCAAGGTCCTATCTAGGCCCTCTCCAGACACACAGTATGTCCCTATCTATGTTGCTCTATAGTTCCCGATCGTGGCCCCTCACTATGGCCTTCCCTATGGTGCTCTTTAGATCCCTTCTGTGCCCTCACTATGGCAGTCTCTATGGTCCTCTCTAGGCCCTCCCTAGGTCCTGACTATGGCCAATCTCTATGGTCTTCTCTAGGCCCTCCTAGGCCCTCACTACGCAGTCTCTATGGTCACATCTGGCTGTTTCTAGGCCCTCACTATGACCGTCTCTATGGTCCCATCTAGTCACTCTCTAGGCAGTCAATATGAAGGTCTCTAAGGTCCTTTCTAGGCACTCTCTACACCATCACTATGGCCGTCTCTATGTTCCTCTTTAGGCCCCCTCTATGCCCTCACTATGGCCGTCTCTATGGTCTTCTCTAGGCCCTCCCAAAGTCCTGAATATGGCCATCTCTATGGTCTTCTCTAGGCCCTCTTTAGGCCCTCACTCGGGAGTTTCTATGGTCACATATAGGCCCTTTCTAGGCCCTCACTATGACCCTCTTATGGTATCATCTAGGCACTCTCTAGAAGTCAATATGGACGTATCTATGTTCCTTTCTAGTCCCCTTTGAGGCCCTCACTATAACTGTCCCTACGATCACCTCTAGGCCCCCTCTGGGCCCTCATTATGGCCGTCTCTAGGGTACTCTCTAGGCCCTCTCTATGCTCCTCTCTATGGTCCTATCTATGGCCCCTCTAAGTCTGCACTCTGATAGTCTTTATGGTCCTACCTAGGCCCTCTCTAGGCCCTCACTATGGTTGTCATGATAGTTATCTCTATGCACTATCTAGGGCCTCACTATGGTCATTTCTATGTCTGGTCTAGGCCATCTCTAGGCCCTCACTATGGCCGTCTCTATGGTCCTCTCTAGGCCCTCTCTTGGCCCTCACTTTGACCGTCACTATGGTTCCAACTAAGTCCACTCTAGGCCTTCACTATAGCCATCAATATGATCCTCTCTAGGCCCAATCTATATTCACGCTTTGGCAGTCTATGTGGTCTCATCTAGGCCCTCTCTAGGCACTCACTGTGGCCAGCTCGATGATACCCTCCAGGCACTCTAGAGGGCCTCACTATGGCCCTCTCTATGATTCTCTCTATGCCCTCTCTAGGCCCTCACTGTGGCCATCTCTAAGGTCCTCTCTAGGTCTTCTCTAATCACTATTTAAGCCCTTTCTAGGCCCTACTATGGTCTTCTCTATGGTCCCCTCTTGGCCCCCTCTAGGCCCTGACTATGGTTATCTCTATGGTCCTCTCTATGCGTCTCTAGACCCTCACTATGGCTGTCTCTATGGTTCTATCTATTACCTCTCAAGGCCCTCTCTATGCCCTGTACAGATGCTCACTATGGCTTCTCTATTGTCCTTTATTAGGCCCTCTCTAGGCCCTTACTATGGCCATCTCTCTGGTACTCACTAGGCCCTATATTGGCCCTCATTTTGGCCATCACTATGGTACCAACTAGGCCCAATCTAGGCCCTCAGTATGGCTGTATCTATGGTACTCTATAGGCCCACTCTAGGCCCCCACAATGGCCATCTCTGTGGTGATCTCTTGCCCCCATCTATGCCTTCAATATGGCCATGTCTATGTTCCTTTCTAGGCCCTCTCTACATCCTCACTATGGCTGTCTTTATGGTCCTCTATAGGACCTCTATATACCCTCTCTAGACCCTCTCTAGGCCCTCTCTATGGTCATCTCTATGGTCCTCTCTAGACCCCCTCTATGCCAGCACAATGTCAATCTTAATGGACCTCTCTAGGACCTCTCTAGGCCGTCATTATGGTCGTCTCTATGGTCCTTTCTATTCCCTCTCTAGGCAATCTCTATCGTCATCTCTATGGTCCTCTCTAGGACATCTCATAGCCCTCACTATGACTGTCTCTATGGTCCTCTCTAGGCTGTCTCTAGTCCCTCACTATTGCTGTCCTATGATCCTTTCTAGGCACTATCTAGGCCCTCAGTATGGCCATCTCTATGGTCCTTTCTAGACCTTTTCTAGGCCTTCACTATGGCCGTCTCTAAGGTGGAATCTCACGCCTTCTAGGCCCTCACTATGGCCATCTCTATTATCCCTTCTAGGCCTTCCCTAGGCCCTCACTATGACCATCTCTATGGTCATCTTTTGGCCCCATCTAGGCCTTCAATATGGCCATCTCTATGGTCCTTTCTAGGCCCTCTCTACATCCTCATTATGGCTGTCTTTAGGGTCCTCCATAGGACCTCTATATACCCTCTCTAGATCCTCTCTAGGCCCTCTCTCTCGTCATTGCTATGATCCTCTCTAGACCCCCTCTATGCCAGCACAATGTCAGTCTTAATGGACCTCTCTAGGACCTATCTAGTCCCTCATTATGGCCGACACTATGGTCCTTTCGATGCCCTCTCTAGGCAATCTCTATCATCATCACTATGGTCCTCTCTAGGACTCTCAAAGCCCTCACTATGACTGTCTCTATGGTCCTCTCTAGGCTGTCTCTAGGCCCTCACTATGCTGTCCCTATGGTCCTCTCTAGGCACTCTCTAGGCTGTCAGTATGGCCATCTTTATGGTCCTTTTGAGGCCCTTTCTAGGCCCTCACTATGACCGTCTCTATGTACATATCCTGGCCCTCTCTAGGCCCTCACTATAGCCATTTCTAAGGTGGAATCTCGACCCTTCTAGGCCCTCACTATGGCCTTCTCTATGGTGTGCTCTAAGCCCCTCTAGACACTCACGATGGCCATTTCTATGGTCCTCTCCAGTCAATGCCTAGGCCTTCATTACTGCAGTCTGTATAGTAATCTCTAGGCCGTTTCTAGGCCCTCACTATGGCTGGGTCTATGGTCCTCTCTATGACCTCTCTAGGCCTACTCTAGTCCCTCTCTAGGCCCTCTCTATGGTCGTTTCTATGGTCTTCTCTAGCACTCTCTGGGACCTCTCCAGGCCCACTCTAGGCCCTCTATATGGTCGTCTCTATGGTCCTCTCTAGGCCCTCTATGGTACTCAATATGGCAGTCTCTATCGTCCTCTCTAGGACATCTCTAGGCCCTCATTTCTATGGTACTTTCTAGGCCCATTCTAGTCCTTCACTAAGACCTTCTCTATATACATATCCTGGCCCTGTCTAGTCACTCACTATGGCTGTCTCTATGGTCCTTTCTAGGCCACATCTGATCCTCACAATGGCCGTTTCTATGGTCCTCTCTAGAACCTCTCTAGCCCCTCTCTAAGCCCTCTCTAGGCCCTCTCTATGTTCGTATTTATGGTCCTCTCTAGGCCCCCTCTTGGCCCTCACTATGGCCATCTCTATGGTCATCTCTAGTCCATCTCTAGACCCTCACTATGGTCATCTCTATGGTCCCATCTAGGCCCTCTCTTGGCAGTCACTATGGCCAGATCTATGGTCCACTCTAGATGCCTCTACGCCAACACTC
>JAJTUV010004131.1:0-28070 GCA_021653895.1 Mastomys natalensis | reverse complement strand
CAAAGTACCTGAAGGCTAGGGAGTTGAGGTGTGGAATATAGCTCAGGGTAGAATGTGAGCCTGTCATGCCCAACATCCAGGGTAAGATTCCCAGATACACGCACACTGCACGGAACTTTTGGGGATGGGATTAGGTAGAGACACTGAATGGATTTCAAGGGAGACTCCACGGGAGATCAAAGTAGGAAGAAAGATGTGAGACCTTCACTTTGAAACTCAACCCTCTGTGGAAGGGATGGAGTGGAGACAAGAAACACATCAAAGCGTTTCCACCTTCCCAACCCCAGTCTTGGCAACTTTCTAGGTCTTACAACATTGATCAGATATCTGAATACTACAGTTGGAATACACAGGTGAAAAGCTACTGTTATTGGTGAGGGGTATGTGCCACCCATCCCATAGCCAGAGGTGGTCACTACCAGAAACAGCAGTGAGTATTGGTCTTCCTCCAACCAAAGAAAAGGTCAGCCAAAGAGAGAGTTTGCATACATAGAGAAAATTGTGGGTAGACCTAAAGAAGACGTCCTCAGTATTGGGGTCTGAGAGTCTATACAGATGGAGAGAAGTGAGGTCATCCAAAGAGAATGTGCAGAAGCGTAATGGACCGAAACAGAACCTAGTGGATGTCAATGTTTTAGGCTGTCCTAGCCCAGTCAGACAAATCTAAACCCCTTGTGATGGCACTTGCCTATAATCCCAGCACTTATACAGCAGAAGTAAGAGAATTATCACAAGATTGAGTCTAGTCTAGTCTATAAAGTGAAAGGCCAGCCTGAGCTACACAGCAAGATCCCATTTCAAAGCAAAAAACATTGTCTAATGAAGTTGACTGCTAGACATGGTATTACACACAATTCTGTTCTTACAGTCCTTAGGAGGTAAAGGGCTCACAAATTCAAGAGCATCCAGGGCCACATAATGAAACCATTTTTTTAATATTTAAAAAAAAAAAAAAAAAGGTGGGGATAGGGTTAGGGCCAGAGTTTGATTTCCAGCACTCAGATGCTGGTTCACAATGCCTGTAACTCCAGTTCCAGGGAATCTGACACACCTCTTCTTGCTTCCTCAAGCACATTCATGGTATACCCACACACCTATAATAAAAATAAATAAGTTTTTAGGTTGAGATGCTTGGCATTGTAGCATATGCCTTCAATTCCAGTCCAAGGCAGGTGGATATGCTCTCAGTGTGCCTATGCCTTCATCAATGGAAGAGTCCAGGAGAAAGTACAAACCCACAATAAACAAAAGGACAATGCTTGTATCCATTGTGAAAGACAATGCATCAATTACTCTTCCTACTTTTCTGGAGGATCTCTGAGTTTGAGACCAGCTTGGTCTATATAACGAGTTCCAGTCAACTAGGGCTACATAGTAAGACTCTGTCTCAAAACAAAACAAACAAACAAAAAAAAAAAAAAAAAAAAAAAAAAACAAGCTGTGGGTACTGACACATGCTGGTGAGTATATACTACTTGAGAGGTAGAGGAGGAGGATCACAAATTCAAGGTCATCGTCAGCTACATCATAAACTCAGGCCAGAGTGAGACTGTCTTCAAAAATCAGTCCGAACATCAGATTCTTAATGAAAAATTAATACTTTTTCAGGCCACCCTCCTAGGAGCAAATGTACATTTTTAATATAGCCAACTGTTATTTTTTCTGTTGCTTCTAGGTATCAAAATATTTGCATTATAATACTTTATAGTGTTCTGAGTAAAATACTTTCATTCTCTACCATAAAAGATGCAGATTCTTAGAAAAAAGAAAAAAAAAAAAAAAAACAACCTAGTCTTTCAAAATCCATTCAGACTGTCAACATCATCCCCACAGCAAGAAAAGCTACACAGAACCATTAAAATACTGCGCAACTCTTGGAGCGGCCTTATCACACATACCTATCAGCTCTCTATGTGCATCTCCAGGGAAGTACAAACAGAACCACACGTTCCCTGAGGTAAACTGACGAGTTATCATGAGTGCTTAATTTGATGAGATTTAGAATCACCATGAAAAAAAGTCCCTGGGTGTGTTTATAAGAGATGAGCTAGCCGGGCAGTGGTGGCACACGCCTTTAATCCCAGCACTTGGGAGGCAAAGGCAGGCAGATTTCTGAGTTTGAGGCCAGCCTGGTCTACAGAGTGAGTGCCAGGACAGCCAGGGCTATACAGAGAAACCCTGTCTCGAAAAAAAACCAAAAAAAAAAAAAAAAAAAAAAAAAAAAAAGAGATGATCTAGATTAGATTAATTGAGGTAGGAAGAGCCACCCTAACAAGAGCAGTACTTTTCCATGGGCTGGGGGCACCAGCTGATTAAAAAGAAAGTGAACTGGACACAAACAGTCATCACTCTCTGCTTCCAAGGTTGTGACCCCAGCCTCACACCTCTTCCCGCATGATTTCCCTGCCGTCGTGGACCATATCCTCAAACTATAAGTCAAAATAAACACTTTCTCCTCTTTGTTGCTCTTTGGGGTGTTTAATCAAGGCAATGGGAAAAGTAATTGATGGTTCACAGTGTGTATCAGACATGCATGCCTTGTCTTTTTGTTTACTGTGGGTTTGTGCCTTCTGGAGGAGACCACAGCTGAGGTCATAGACCACACTGAGAGAAGGCTTTGTCGTATCCTGTCTATACGGCAGCAACCCAGGACCGGCACAGTGGAGGCTGCCCGCAGCAGCGGTTCCCACACGCAGGAGAAAGGTCTGGAGTTCCAGTGGCTGGAAGCTTTGGAGACGGCAGGCCCCAGTGATACGAGGAAGTCCTTGGTTCCAAAAGGGTTTATTATCACGGCAGATGGTGGATGGATCTGGATGTACCCCCCCAAAATCAGGGCAGACCTGAGTTAAGTAGGGAGAGAGAAAGGGGGAGGTTCTGGGGAGGAATGCTTAATTGGCTCTGCCCTATGACTTTCATTAGTATGTAAATCCCTAGGGCCTGAGGCCTGTAGTCACACCCTCTATGTGTGTACTTTGGGAGGGGCTGTAATGGCCTTCGTGACTGAACAATGTAGCTCCATGGAGATTAGACTGCTTGTCAGGACCCTGAGTTCTGGGGACGTGGCCGAACTCCTGCCTTTGCCTGCTGAACTCCTGCCTTTTCTCCCTTGGAGTCTCGGGGTTCCAGGCCCATGCCCAGCCAAGAACCAGGATACCCTTACGCAGTCCCACATTTTTCCATTCCTACTCTTGACATCTATCTGGCATATGCCTATGAGTAATTTTGTAAAATAGTGGCAGTCTTCATCCAAGCAGGAATAAACTGTGGGGTTGACAGTTTTGCGTTGGCATGTGACAAAGAGAATGGCTATGTTCATTGCCTACCACATTTATCCTTAGCCTGAACTGGCTGAAAAGGAGGAGGGGGTTGGATAAAACTGATGGCATTCACTAGTACCTAGCATAGACCATGAGCCCACAGTCACCTCCAATGACAGCCCCACAGATCTTCACCTAGAGGGTGGCTCTTGCCTGGTCATTAGTTCGGCGTGCTGAAGCTACCTGTGGACCATCAGGAAGGTCTTGATGTAGACCAACAGCACTGTATGTGAACATACTCAAACCAAAATACGTGGTATAGCTTACGGGGACCACATTTGAGAACAGACACATCATGAGATGGAGTTTTCATCACAGGCTTTGGTCATTTTCAGTTTTCTACCCCAGGGATAAAATCAATCAAAAGCCAAAGGCAGAGACCCAGAGGACAGCAATGAGCTTTGGAAGAGCTCAGGACCCAGGGACTAGTTACATAATGGAGTGGGCTGTTACAGTGGCTCTGCCAGAAACACTAGAAAGCAGTTGATGGGTGTCTGCAACACACTGCACATGCCTACAGCCGTGTACCTCGGCATGTTGCCCACCATCAGCATGATTCAACTCAAAAACACAGATCTCACCTCACAGTGACTAAGAGAGAGTTTATTCTGGGGCCCAATATGAGTGTAATGGCCCAGAGAACACAGAGAAGGTTACCCCAAATATCAGGCTCCAAAGTAGTAACAGTACATAATTTTTATAGTAGCAGAACAAAATGACAAACCCAGGCACTGTTCGGATGTATTAGTAGAAACATCAGGGGGGCAGGTTACATCGAAGTAGAGCAATACCTACTACAGGCCTCAGGCTATCTGATGGCAGTTCTTGGCTGATGGTGAAAGCTAGGCATATGTTTATACATTCCAAAGAGGACTTTACCTGATAGCCACAAGGGTGTCAGGTCAAATGCAAATGTGGGCAACAAATGGCTATTTTAAAGGGTTAAAGATAGTTCAAGATAATTTAGCTCTAGACCTGCAGTATTCCACCTATCCAAGATCATTTGAGTTCTTATCTGGTACTCAGCTAGTTAGAATGTTTAACATAGCTTTGGCTTTTTCTTTTTCTTTTTTTTTTTTAATTTCTGAAATTTTGGTTCAAAGTATCAGGCAGCCCCCCACAATGGACAGCACACCCCATGCTTTTGGCTGCACAGCCCAGTAACCCCAGTCACCTAACCCAGCCTCAGCCAACTGAGTCTGGTGGTCTGGTGAGTATTTAAGCAACACAGTTTGAAAGGCGTATCAAATCTGCACTGCCAAGTGGACCCTGAATCCTGCTTCCTTGAAAACAATAAAATTCAGATAGAAGTAACATAGGGGTTTTCAACCTGTGGGTTTAGGGAGTCACACAACCCCTTTCACCGGGTCACCTAAGACCATCAGAAAACATATATATGTACATTACAGTTCATAGCAGTAGTAAAATTATAGTTACAAAGTAGCAATGAAAATAATTTTTGGTGGGTGGGTCATCACAACATGAGGAAGTGTATTAAAGGGTCGCAGCATTAGGAAGGTTGAGGATACTGATGTACCATGTTCAGAAGCCCTTTATGTGGATCTCTCCATTTTGTTCATATTATTTCCAATAGCAAAGTTTCAGATAGCCTACGATTTCAGAAAACAAGCCTGCTGGGTTGGTAAGAAATAAATTGTTACTCAAAGCAGGAGGTCATTATAACATTTTTATAGCAGCAGTATGTCCTTGGGAAAATATTATTTCCTGTTAATTTTACAGCTGGCTTTTTCTGCGCTGTTATTACAGCCTAATGAACAGTAGCGAAATTTTTTACAATCCAACCTAATTTTTAGGTTGCAAGGGACAAACAATGGAGGAAGAAGGAAGTGAGTAGGCTGGAAGAAACTGAAAGGTGAGCCTCTCAAAGCAAGGTGAGACCATTATGTTGAAGACGGCAACAGATTTAATTTATGGAACTGTTCAACAAAGGAGTCCTAGACACAAAGTAGCCATTTGCATTAATTAAAACTAGTTTTGTTTAAAATGGCATTCAATTAGGGTGGTATGTGTCATTTGTATCAAATCCAGGGCTTCCTGTCTGCTAGGCAAACGATCTGCCACTGAGGTTCCACTATGGAGTCCAGTCTGACCTCAGACTCAGTTCCTCCCATCTCAAACTCCTGGGACACAAGGCCGTCTAAAATTTTTAATTCTCCCATGGCATTTAGCCATGTGTCAAGTAGTCACACATTAGTGGCAATGATATTGGACTGTGAAGGTAGTGAACATTTTTATCATGCACAAAGCTCTTCTTCATTAAGCAGGGCATATTGGCACAGACTTGTAATCGCCGCACTTGGGAGCACGGGCACACACACACACACACACACACACACACACACACACACGGTTGGGATTTGCCAGCAGGATTGAAGAGTCCAAGCCAGTGCTGACAGCGGTGGGGCAATTGATACAACTTAGAGTTCTTTCTAAGATACAAGCTAGCTACTGTGTAATTTATGAGTCCTTAGAACCAACCAGCCCTGGTTTAGAGTTCAGGCTCACCTCCTCACTGCCTTGACCCCCTGCAGAAGACCTCCATTGTCTCCAAACTCCAACTCCCAATATGCCTTCTGCGACCTCACTCTCCGACTTTCCGGAAATGTAGTTTTTACTAGGGTGAAGCACAGTGCCCAAGCCTCTGCCCTCCGGCCGTCTGGCTCTTAGTCCGGCCACTGTAAAGTGGTTGAATAGGCTTCATGGGCTGGAGGCCTCCCTGAGCCTCGCTGCTCTAAGGCTGTGGAGACGCCTACACTTGAGGGAAACCCAGGGGCCGCAGAGGCAGAGTGGCCATAACCACTAGGGGCTGCAGGGCCGCGGCTAGTCCTTCGGGAGCGCAGGGCGTGCTCGCTAGAAGGCGCATGCGCAAATGTGGGCTTTGCAGACTCGGTAACACCAAAAAAGGCGCCTGCGCTATGAGGACCTCACGTTGGACGCGCGGGGGCGCCTGAGCAAAGAGAACTGCTATGTGTATGGTGACAGAGCTGTCCACTACATCTTTCTGTGACACCTTTTATTGTTTGCAAAGCACAGGCCCTCGTTGCCTTGATCCTCACATGGTACATTACAATAAGAATAAAGGTCCAGAGTAGGATTCCAGAGCTATAGCCCGCCTCCACTTTTGACTTGCTGTGTGACGCGTAAATTGCTTCCTTGGGAACCTAAGCTTTCTCATTTATAGATGGAATCAGCTTGTTGGGAGGATCAAATGAGATTCAAGGCTGAAAATTGAAACTCCCAAGCAGTCGATAAGGCAGAAGATTATTACGGTCAGTTGATTGCAGACTGAGAGACCCATTTCCTCTTTTGGCTAATTGCAAACCTGAAGGCACCAAAAGGCCCGGGGCAAAACCCAAGTCACTATGTGAGGTGAGGCTAGACCCCAGCCTTTTTGCCTTTGGGCCTGGAGCTCTTCACAGTCCAAAGACTAGCATTGTTGGATGTTAATTTACCAAGCTCACTTGTTCCAGAAAGGTGAGTCACAGTTCTACTCTGACCCAACTAGGCAGGAAGAGGAAGGCCCAGCTACTCAGAGTTGACCAACAGTCTCAGAAAGCAAAGAAGGATCTGAACATCCTGGAGAAAAAGAACAGTGTAGATTGGTGGTTTCACTACGGGGTATAACCCGTTGAATATAGATATCCTGCATATCAGATATTTATATTATGATTCATAACAGTAACAAAATTATACTTCACAAGTGCAATGGAGTAATTTTATGGTTGGGGTTCACCACAATATGAGGAACTGTATTAAAGGGACATTAGCATTAGGAAGGTTGAGAGCACTTCTGTAGCTGGAGCTGTGCAAACCCTGCTTTCAAACTAGTTCCCAAGTGTGGCAGATGAGGGGCGTCACTAAGGGAAATGGACTCTGAATGGACAGGAATGGGAAGGACCCCCTGAGTGGGGTGTACTGGTGCTCTGATCACTTTAGTCGGGGCAGCAGCAACTAGAGTGGTAGTGGAGCTACTGCATGATGAGAGGAAATACTACACATTGAAATGAGGCTTTACGAGCCTCTGGAACACGTAGAGGAATAAGGTGGCACCATGGCACTATATGGCACATATGACCAAGCAGCTGTCTGCTAGGGTAGTGCACTTTTCTATGTTTCTCTGCTTGCAGCAGTAAGCTTTATACATTGTTTCTGGAGCATTTCAGAGGCTCTGAGGGTAGACAGATGAGGAAAAAGGCTGGGCATCACTGAGGTTCCAGGTTACTTATGGGACTCCTTGGGTAACTAGGGAAAGGTGGATACATGAGAAATTAGGATTCCAAACATCTGTCCCAGCTCCAAGGATTAGTCCTTTGGCAACCACTTATTGCTTTGCTTTCCAGACAAGAAACTAAAGCTAAAGGAAAACAGAAGGCTGGGAATGCAGCTCAATTAGTAGAATACTTGCTAATGTGTACAACGTCCTGGGTTCAGTCCAGCATTGCATAAACTGAATATGGTAGCACATTTTCATAATCCCAGTACTCAGGAGGTAGAGGACAGGAGGATCATCCTTAGCTACACAGCAAGTTTGTGGACTGCCTGGTATATGATACATAAGAGCCCTCAAAAAAGCATGAGGGGGTTGAAGATATCTTCTCTCTCTCTCTCTTTCTCTCCCTTCCTCCCTCCTTTCTCCCTCCCTCCTCTCCCCCCATGATTTTGATTTCTTTATTTCTTTCCTTCTTTTCTTTCTTTCTTTCTTCTTTCTTTTTTTTTTTTTTTGAGACAGGTTCTCTGTGTAGCCTTGGCTGCCTGGAATCATCTGTAGATCAGGCTGGCCTCGAACTCAGAAATCCTGCTGCCTCTGCCTCCAAGTGCTGGATTAAGGCGTGTGCCACCACCGCCCAGCTTTTTGAGACAGAGTTCCTCTGTGTATTGTGGGTTTGCTGGTGTCCTGGAATCACTTGTTGACCAGGCTGGCACTTGAACTCAGATCCGACTGCCTCTGCCTCCCAAGTGCTGGGATCAAAGGCATGCGCCACCACCGCCCTGGATTTCTTTTTTGAGACAGTATATTATGTATGTAGCCCAGTCTGGCTTCAGACCTGAATATTTCTTCCTTCTCAGCTCCAGAGTTCTGTGTAGCATGTGCTACACATCAGCTTAGGAAGGGACTCACTTAAGAACACACATGGCTGGGGCAGAATTGGACTAGGATGGAGATCTTTCCATTACATAGCAGTGACCTAACATCTTCATCAATATTTATGGAGTATCTAATATATACTCTGAGAAGAGCTTGCTTAGAACAATAGGAGCCAGGCATGCAGTCGTCCTGGGTGTTTCATTAACTCTCATGGTGTCAATACTGTGACCCTGGATAAGTCACTGCCCCCTTTTCATGTCTCCAGTTGTCTCTAAGTGGAGGTGGCAAGCATTATCCAGGGCTGTCTGGGGGGTGAGCTAATAAATTAAATGAGTTATAACTGTCTAATACAAAGAGCAGCATCAGGCATGTGGTTAGTAATACGTGCTGGTTATCACTGTTTCCAGGCATGGCAGGTTGCGGGCAGGCTACAGATGATGTTCTTCTCCAGCCAGACAGCAGCCCTGGGTTTCATTTCCTCCAAACTTTTACAACAATGCCTTCCGGGGGCCAACATTCCTGAAAGTTAAATGGGACTCAGGCTCTCGAGTCCTCTTCTGTCTCAGGGAAAGATATGTCTGGAGTGTTGGGACACAGAGAGTGCACATGCTCTGCCCACATCCAAGGCCCAGAGTTAAGGGGATTCTTGTCTCATGTTGAATATTTATATTTCTGACCATACAGGATCCGACCCTGGGCTCACTCCAGGTTCTTCTAAGCATAGGATAGTGAGGGTCTTCCTCCCTGCAGGGCAGAAGTATAAATTATTGGCCCATGTTTTCTGTGAATGGAGCAGGTTTTGGGGCCAGAGGAGGTGGAGGAGGTAGGCACACAGGAGCCGCAATACCTTAGAGACTATATCCCTGGCTCCCCCTGCTTGAAGGGGGGTTTGAGGCCTGGCCCAGTGGTAATTTAAATTTTGTCCCAGCCCTTTATAGTAATGATGTGGTTCCAAACCCCTTATTTAGAGGCAGGGGGGGAAAAAGTGCATGGGGCCCAAAGGGGGAGTCTGGCCAAGAAGCAGTTCCTGCCTTCAGGTGGGGCTGACTAAAGCCAGATGGGAAGGGGAAGGTTTGGGGTTCTCCCCTTTTCTCTCCTGGGGAGAGCCCCAAGGGGCCCCACACACCCAGATCAGTGGCTGGGGTTTGGGCCTAGAAAAAGGTTGGAAGCAGAAGTGGGCTGGGGATAGGATCTGGTCAGGGGGCCCCCGGGAGCAAATCAGGAAAAATGGGAGCAGGGAACCTTTTGTGGGGGGGTTTCTGTGGATTTGGGGCCTTATTCTTCGGTCTGCGGCAGCGGAGGAAAAAAAATATCATGGGAGACACTCCTGAGGAGGGAGCCAGCGATTCAGAAATGAGTACAAGCCAAGTCTAAATTTAGAAGGTGCTGAAGGAGGCAGGCCTCCTCCAGGGAAAAAAAACACCCCCGTGGAGCTGCCCATGACCCAGGATCTCCCAGGACTTGGGGCAGAAGAGGCCCTCAGCGCAAACAATGTGCCATGGCTGGGCATACTATTGAACTGTTTCACGACCTATATGTACGATTCAGAATGAAGCTGGAACTAGAAGCTCATTCACAGGAGAGCCCTGAAGAGGAACTCACCCAAACCAGCACATTCATCAGCCATGAGAAATAGCTTTCTCTGCCCTGGCGTAGGTAGGGCTGGGCTCTGTGCCCTGCTGGAAGGTGCTGTGGACATAAGGACGTGGTAGGTGGTAGTATGATCTATCCTTCCAATGTGCACTAAGTGAGAATACACTGTGGCAGGGCACATAAGCTCAGCACTCCTATCAGCGAATGCTCCTGTAATAAGGTAAACCTCATCTGTTACATAGTGGAGGAAAAGGCCGTTAGAAGACTGATGTCAAGTAAAACGTTTTAGATCTTAACAAGGAGTTTGAGGTTCTCACCCAGAAGGGTGGCTTCTTGCCAAGCATTTCTTGAAATGCTCATTGGGTACTATCTCTCTGCAGGTCATTCCCCAATCTGTCCTTAGTTCTTGTGCCTGGATTATGGGGTGCCCTTGAGCTTTATTGGCTTCTGCTGCCCAAGGCATCCCAGGCTCTGCGAGGAGAGAGAATCTATCCTCTATGAAGGATTCACTGTAGGAACGGTTCCCTCTCTCAGCTCTCCTGCCTTCAGTCTTTGGGAACTGTCTGGAGATAGAGGATAAGAGGTGCAGCTCAGACTTAACAGACAAGGCAGTGCCTTCCTACCCTCCACTCAGAAAGATTGGGAGCCGGATGACAACATCACCCGGTGTGATGGGCCTGCTGACAAGGTCCGGTCGGGTGCAGGAACTCAGGTTGTTTGATAGATGGGTCGATGTAGCCTTCTCAGAAGCCTTAAATTTCCTATTAGAGTAACTGGATCCATCTGCTGATCCACCCCCCCGCCCCAGGCTCTGTGCTAAGACGGGTGGTGAGGGATGTCAGAAGATTGTCTAGGCTTTCTTCTGCTAGGGTGGGCAAATAACTCCTGGGGTTTTCTGTGAACTTGTGGCCTCCTTTAGACCCACCCAACTCCTTCATATTTGTTTTTTTTTTGGGTAATCTCAAGTAAGTGGACTTGAGAGTACTGAGAGGACAATCATTCACCCTGGTAGAACTTGGGAGTGGTCAGGTGATATTATGGGTGTGTCCCTAGCCTGACTTCCATATCCAGGGGATCAAGTTGAGGCACCAATGGTAGGTTCTGACTTTATTGGGTTTATCTTCCTTGTCAAAGGACCAAGTCCCTGCCTATCTGGTTAGCCTAAGGTTGTTGTGGAGCTGCTGAGACCTGATGAATCTAGTCTACGCTGGGCCTGGTGCCTCCTCTCAGGTTGCGGATGTGCTGTGCACAGTATTATGCATATGTATATATAATGATAGTAGGTGCCTGTGGGGGAATTGCTGGTGTGTGTTGTGGCACACACCGTAAGGTGGTGCAATGCGGGTGGCAGTTCCTTAGATGCAAGCTTTTCAAGATTTAGCAAATATTTGGATTTTTTGTAGATAAATATATTTGGTGTGTGTGTGTGTTCTCTACATTGAGTCTCACTACATAGCTCTGGCTGACCTGCGAATTTACATGGAGGATAGGCTGGCCTCAAATTCACCAGGAGATCCTGCCTCTAGCCTCTGCCTCTGGGGGAGCTGAGGTTAAAGGCGTGAGCATCTACCACTGATGGGGATTTGGTGTCTGAGCACAACATTTCTTAGTTACCTTGCAAGGCACTTTCATCTGGCAACTTCACTTGAGGTGTATGTGTAGTGTACATGGCCATGTGGTCAAGCTGGCCATTTTTGTGCTGAGATGATATGTGTCTTTGTGCGGGACTTCCTGATAGGACAGCAAGTGACAATATATAGCTGTGACGTGTCACACAATGAGGATGTGGTGACTTGATGTGACTGGCTTAGTGGCTGTGGTCCCTCAGGGTGCATTGGTGTGTTGGTCAGCAAGGGATGAACGACCCACCTGAGTAAACACTTAGAGATCTTCATTAGTAATATTTTAACAGACCGTGCGGGGCTTGGATATGCTCTATTATCACACTGTAACAGATGTGGCCTCAAGCCGCCCACTTGGAGGTGAGTAGTATTTGACAGAGTCCTAGGCACTGGACTACCTCTCCCCTCTATTTCCTGATGTCACACAAGTCACTGTCTGGTCTTCTAGAAACAGTGATCTCAGGGCAACTGTGTTGCCGTAGACAACTTCTCTTTGCATTTACTCCATCCTCCGGCAGACCCCCCCTCCCCCCCCCCCCCCCCCCCCCCAACCCCCCCACCCCCCCCCCCCCCCCCCCTGGGCTACCCCAGGGGAAGGTGGGGAGACGGGGCCTGTGGGGGTAATTTCATCCAAAGACTAGTCTGTCTGTCTGTCTAGATGGTGAGTAGGAGTGAGACTCAAAGACTTGAGTATGCTGAGCTGGGTAACTAACTCTCTTTGTAATCCGCTGGAGGCTGAGAGGCTGAGCGAATTCTAAACCAGCCTGCTGGATAAGATTTACAGAGTAAGACTGTTCACAAAAAACAAAAGCAGTGTGGCAGGCACTGTGTGGTGTGGGAGGGTTTTCAAGTTGTCAAGGTTCCACAAACAACTTGAAAAGACTGTATGGAATGGGTGTAGGGGATATTTCAGGACCAGGAAGAACAGGGTCTTTTGTTCTTGTTTTGTGTAGCCAGGCTAGCTTCAAATCTCTATGTAGGTAAGATGACTTTGATTTTCCTGAACCATCTGCTCTGCTGGAAAGCGCTAGGATTACAGAACACCCCACCATACAGTTTGGATTTTTATTCACTTTCCTGCTCTCTGGCCTTGGTGTCTCCACTTGCAGGGTGGGTCCCGATTGATTAGCCTGGACGGTTTCAGAAGCTGGTGCAGGGAGTTGCAGGGCTTTAGGATCGATACATGGGGTAGCTCCAAGCGGCTTTGCATGACCCTGCACCAACTGTTGGTATAAATTTCAGGGACTTGTTCTCCCCTATTCCGGGAGCCACAGTGCTGAAGACTGAAACGTCCCTGAGCGCTGGCTGGTCTTCTTTATGAGGGTGCAAATGAGGCAGGGTCAATAGTTTATGCCCTGTGCCTTGAGTTCAGCCTCCTGAAAGCTCACTTGCTGATTACCCCTCACCCATATAACTCTAACCTCTTAGTCCATGGCACCTGCTCAGTGAAAAGTTTTGGAGCTGGGAGGACCTGAAAAAGTGCCAGACCCAGCCTCTAATGGGATTCCAGAGGTGGCACAACTTACCTTCTGGCAGACCCTCGCTCTGAAACCGACCAGGCACAGCATATGTCTGTCTTTGCCTAGCCTGCACTATGTAATCTCACGCCAGACTCTAACTACATCATGATCTTTCCTAAATCCTTTTTTTAAATCAATGAGTTTTGGCAATGAGTTCTCTGCTCTACCATCCTCCGGGTGGGTTGAGTTTTTGTTTAATATAAATGATGAAAGGAACATATACCACGTCCAATGCCTTCATTGCTGTCATCTCAGAGGTTTACTGTTCCTGATGAGGAAACAGCGTTATGTGAGGGGATCTACTTAAAGATACAAACTAAAAAAAAGGTATTGTTTGAATTTGACACAGGTCCATAGCCAGGACGTAGGAACAGGGGTGGCTGGGTCCTGGGATTCAGTCCCGACCCTTCTGCCAAGTCTTGGTTTCTTTTTCTTGTTCTCTGCTTGGGATGTGGTACAATGATTTGGGAAGCTCAGCGCCAAGAACCACCTAAAATCATGGGTGGGGTCCTGCAAGCAATTAAATTTGGGGATTGAAGTCACATCCTTCTGCTTATCTCCACATCCTCGGCAGGTCATTTGCTATTTTGACCCTTAAGCTGAAGATATGTTTTACATCTGGGTTGTGTGCGTGAAGCTTGGCTCTGTATCTGTCCTAACTAGTGGCTGTTTTCCCTCAGGATGGCACCTCGGGTTGGGGTCTGTCAGCTTGTCTATCACGCATTCCTGCTCGCGCCCCAGTTATCTCCCCACAACTTCTGTACAGGGAAGGTGGACTGAGGAGGTTATAGTACCCTGCTGTCTGCAAATTTCCAAGATTCTTGCTATCAGGGCCCAAAGCCCATCGCCACTGTGCTATCTCTACTCTTGGTCAGTCCCTGAAGATCCAGCTCACAATGCGTCTTTTAGCTTTGCTTGAGTCCCTTTGGGCTCTGCCAGCTGGGAATATGGTACTACAACATACCAGGCTTGGGGAGGTAGACTTGGGCAGAGGAGGTCAGAGAGTTTGTGCTGGGCCTCTCGAGCCCAAAGCCAGCCCCCAATGCCACCTAATATTCCCAGACACTTCTAAAGAGTGTGGGTTTAGTGGGCGTGGTGTGATTAGCTGACGCTCCACATTGATGGGAGGCCCTGGGTATTAAGGACATTGCAAGGCTGATGGGGACTGCTGTTTTTGTTTTAGAAGACTTACTTGTAGAACACCCTTCAGGGCCGCTGCCATCTATGGCTACTGTTGCCCTTGATTATTTTTTTATTTGTTAAACCTAGGGCTCTATGGACAAAGTTACAGCTAGCATTTTTTTTTTTTTTTTTTTTTTTTAAAATTGAGTCAAGCCTACTTACTTTATTGCCTGTGCTGGTTTTGAAACTCAAATTATGTAGCCAGGAAAGCTTAAATTGGATTTTCCTTTTCAGTCTATGTAGCTGGGATTATAGGCCTGTGCGACCACCCAACTTTTGCCATTTAAATTGGGTCATGTTTACAAAACATCTCTGAGCCATGGCATTCACAGAAGAAAAAAAAACAAAAACCCAAAACAAAATTATTTGTGAACCGCAGTCTGACCTCGCGGTTTTCTCTTAACACCTGTAAGAAAGTAACTACATTGTGAAGTTAGGCGGTGACTTCTGGGGGTCCCAGGGAGAGACTGCAGAAGGCACAGCCAGGAGGCCTTGGGTGGCTCAGAGGCCTTGGTACTTTGGCTTGCGTGGGGATAGCCATTAGCTCACTACTAGGTCAATTGGTGTCACTTATTGCCTCCTATTGTCCAGAGGAGCACATCAAAAGGCCTTCCCTGCCCTTCTGTGGCCCAGGACCAGTGACAAGACTGTCAGCTCATATTGGCTTGCCCTAGCTTTCATTGGAGTAGATGGGAGGCAGATGTTGACACAAGGGGTCAGTGGCTCCCAGGATAGGAAGGGTAGGCAGTGGAGTTAGTGGACAGATCTTACACCAGGCTTTACAGAGTGGGCTCTGGCCATTCTCTTCTGTAGAGGGGTGGCGGGGCGGTGTGTATGATGGGGGGATGGGGGGGGGTCCAGCATTTGGGGCCCTGTGCTCTTGAGGAATAGGTGTCTGCTTATGGCAGGTGTGTGTACACGGATGAGAGCTCGGTGGGTTTGGAAGCTGCCAAATTTTTATAGGGATGTAAGAGGGTGCTGGTTCAGGCCTTCTCTCTGGCCAGGGTGAGACTGAAGTGGAAATGTTGCCAAATTCTGGCTCGCCTGTGATCCTTGAGCCTCTTTTAAGTGGTATCAAAATTCCGGCTGGGTTTGCACCCCTACTGGGAATTGAGTTGGGAGTCGATTGAGGAAGCTTGTTATGTCTTGGGTGTTGGGGCTTGCAAGCTCCAAGTTAGCTACTGAGTAGGCAGTCAATCCTCCTCTACCTGCTAGTTAATTCTCTCAATCGTCATGGGTGTTGGGTGCCCATTCTTGAGTCTCGAAGTCATGTTCTGGTGTGTGAACAAGCTGTTGGAGAAGCGTGTACCTGCATGGGTGGAGCGAGGAGTAGAGAGACTCCAGTTAACTTCCAGATTCCTCTTTGTCACCTCAATCTTACTATGAGGAGCCCAGGCTACTTTGCTCTTGGCTACAATGCTAATTATGCTCACGGGTTCCCGGTCCTCTGCTGGTGTAATTTCCTCCCGGACTTTGCCCCTTCCCCGGGGCTTATGGGGGGCGGGCGCTAGGACCCGGCGGGGGGGGCGGGGCGGGGCTCGATGCTCACCAGCCTCTTACCTCCGCAGCTGGAATTACCAAGCGAGGGAGAGCTGAGCCCGGGCGCCCCGAGCTGCGGAGGGAGGAGGGAGGAGGGGGCGCGCGGGGCGGGGGGGCGGAGCGGGCGGGGCCGGCGGCTGGGACCCATGCTCCTCCCCTAGGGACCCCCGCGCGGCCCCGGTCGCCGGGCAGGGAGGCAGCGGCGGCGGACGGAAGAGCTCGCACCCCAGTCCCGGGCGGGCCACGCAGTGAAAGCCCGCACAGGTGAGACTCGGCAACCAAGCCCCGCCCCCACATCACGGCCCCGCGCAGCTTGCTGCCGAGTAAGTTGTGCGAGTCCGGCCAGCACCGAGCGGGGACCTCCGTGCCAGACCCGCACCTGCGGATCCCCAGAGTCCCGCTCTCGGGGCTCCTGCACCGCTACGCAGCAATCCTACTGCCGCTCAGGGATGTATGCGGTCGCTCTTGTGGGAGGGTGGCCAGTGACTGTCTGGGCCGGTTGCACAACCGCTGGGGCCCAAGTACTGCCTTCTCAAGCTGTCCGCTGGTCGGGACCCCGGCTAGCCCCACCCGCGCCTCAGCGCACTGACTCTGGTCCACAAAGGTCTTGCAGTCCCAGGGAAGGTGGCTGTCAGCAGCTGGCTGCCGCGTCGACGTTGTATGAGGCTCCGCGGAGGCCCAGGAGAGTCGGACTCAGGACCAGGGCCCGGCCTCCCCCACGCCTCCCCTATGGAAAAGCCAGCTGCCTCTACAGAACCCAAGGGTCTCAGGCCCGCCTTGGGCCTGGTGAAAGTGTCCAAGTGCCCGATGACCAGGACTCGGCAGTTCGGTCTGAGTGTAGGGCCGAGAGTGGGCTGGAACAGGACCTACAGCAAGGCAGGAGTGTCTGTGTGGGTTGCTGGCTGTAGAGAATGGATCGAACTCTGCACAAGATCAAGGTAGGGTTGTCCTGTGGTACCTGCTGCCTTCCACTCTCCAAACTGTTCTCACAGGAGTCTCTTCGTCCAGACTCGACAGGGGACCATCAGAGGGATGCATCGTGGGCTCAGAGTCTCCTAAGATAAACCAGGAGACGTATCCCCCCCCCCCCATTACATACATGGGCTTATGAGTTATTTGGATCACGGAGCTCTAAACTGGGCCTGCCTGTGTGTTTGGCGTGAGGGCAGGCACACTTTGGGGAATAGGGTCCTGTCAGAGATCTCGTTTTCAATGTAGACTCTGCTTGGCCTTAGTTTGGATTCACTAGGTAGCGAAGGGCCCATTTTTCTCCTTCACCCGGGGCGTTTCTAGCCTGAGAAGGGGTCTTCTGCTCCACTTTCTGCACTCTTGGGTGTGGAGGATGAGACTCCTTCTGCTTGGATTCTTAGTCCGCTTGGCCTGCCAGTGGACTCCATTGGGCATGGTTGCAGCAGGCTTTAGGACTTTGCTGGCAGTCCTGATGACTCTCTTGACCCGAGTCACACTGGGGTGAACTTAGAGGAGGTGGGGTCTTAGGGTCAAGGAAAACCAGCTCAGCAGGCAGATGAGGAGGCAACTCATCAGCCCTCACTGACATTTCCACGCTCCAGAGACATGTGTCTCTTGTCTCTGTCATAGCAGGGACAGCTTGGGGTTTGTGGGGCAGGACATCCTGGTTAGGGCCTCAGTAGTTGTTTATCACACATGTGGTTTTGTTGTGAGTGGCCACATTGAGGGTGTGACTTGCCCTTAGAGGGCTCTTGGAAGGCCATTCCCTTGTACCCTTTGTGCTCTGGATCTGTCTAGGATATCTTCCTGTTCTTAGAGGCCAGGGCGCTGGAACTGTCTTAACCCAGGGTTCTCTTCTGCTAGGGCCTTATAACTGAGCCTAAGGTGCTGGACTATCCCTCTGGCCCCTATGCTTTTTTGCCTTGTCTTAATATTTATAGTTTATCCACCTGTCTCCACCATGATTGGCTGCTCCTCTGCTGTCCCTTTGCCTCTGTGACTGTCTCTGGTATGCCCTGCTAACTGACTCTTTCTGGGGTTCCGTGTCTACTCTTTGTTCTGAGTCTCTTCCTATGCTTAAAGACCCTGGCTGAGCTTCTTCAAGGGCCTAGCTAGGTCTGAGCCTGAGGAGCAGGGTGGAGGGGTGCTCGGTAGTGTCGCATGTTGGGATTGCATCCGGGTCCTCCCCACAGTGTTCCACCAGGATTGTGAGGTTTGGAGAAAGATGGGACTGGAGCAGAGTGAAAGGTGGTGGTGGACTGACTGAGAAAGGCTAAAGTCAGCAGTGTTCAGGGGTGGGAAGTTTGGTTCACACAAGGGCTGGCTTCTAGAGTGTGTGTGTGTGTGTGTGTGTGTGTATGGGGGAGTGGGGGTAATCCCACCCTTTGTCAATAGGGCGGAGCTACCCTCCTCCATATGGTTGGTTAATGAATAAACCTAGCCTTGCCCACGGACGGAGTTGGCAGGTCTAGAGACCAGGTTGCCTCAAACAGATCCCCTTGAGGCTAGATCAGACTTGGTAGAGGGGTGAATATTGGAAGATGTCTGATCTCTCTCTTTTTACCATGCCTTTCCTTTTCCACCCATCTTTTCTCCGTTGTTTTTGTTGTGAGAGATCAGCTTCTTCAATTATTCTCCATCCCATGGCTGATCGAGCCTAAAGGGGTCTGTGTGGAGGCAACCTGGTCTCTAGGACAGCCAACTCCAGTCTGGGGCCAAGGCTAGGGTTTATTCATTAACAATGCCAGATGGAGGAGGTAAGCTCCGCCCTATTGAAAAGGGGGAGTACACACTCCCCTACACTACACACACACACAACACCAATCTAGAGTGACTGCCCTTGTGGGGAATGCCATACTTCCCAGCCCTGCACACTGCTGGCTTTAAGCCTTTCTCAGTCAGTCACCTCCACTTTTCACTCTGCTCCCAGGGTCCATCTTCTCTCCACATCATATCCTGGTGAACTTGTGGGGAGACGGGATGCAATCCTCAAATGCGACATCTACCCGGTCCCTTCCCACCGCTTCCTCAGGTCAGAACTCAGGCTAGGACTTGAATGAAGCTCCGCCGGGTCTTTAAGCATAGGAGAGACTCAGAACAAAGATGGTAGAACGGCAAACCCAGAAAGAGTCAGTTAGCCAGGGCATAAAGAGACCAGTCACCAGAGGGCAATGGGACAGCAGGAGGATCGGAAGGGAGCATTTCAAGTGGAGCAGGTGGATAATAAAGCTATAAATATTAGACAAGGCAAAAAGCATAGGGCCAGAGGGGATAGGTCGCAACCTTAGGCTTGTATAAGCCTAGCAGAAGAGGACCTGTTTAGACAGTCAGCGCCCTGGCCTCTAAGAACAGGAAATATATCTAGACAATCAGAGCAGCTGAAAGGGTACAAGGGATTGGCCTTCCAAGAGCCTCTAAGGGCAAGTTACACCCTGCAATGTGGCACTACAACAAAATCCACATGTGTGAGAAACAACTATGAGGCTAGCAGGATGTCTGCCCATCAGCCCCAAGCTGCCCTGCTATGACAGGAAGGAGAGACTAATGTTCTGGGAGCGGGGAAGGAGGAAATGTCAGTGAGGGGCTGATGAGTGTCACTCATCTGCTTCTGAGATGGTTTTCTTGACCCTTAAGTCTCCACCTCCCTAGTTCACCCCAGTGTGGGTCGGGGCAATGAGAGTCATCAGGAGTGCAGGCACAGTCCTAAGGCTGCTGCAGACTCAGTGCCCAACTGGTGTCACTGGGCCAGGGAAGAGAGGACTAGAGGAATCAAGCAGGAAGGAGTTCTCATCCTCACAACCCAGAGTGCAGAAAGTGGAGCAGAAGACCCATCTCAGGCTAGAGAAGCCGGGTTGAAGGAGAAAATGGGCCATTCGCTTACTTTGTGAGATCAAACTAAGTGGTCAAGAGAAGATAATTTGAAAGAAGATCTTACAGACTATCCCACTAAGTGTGCCTGGCCTTCACCAAACACACAGGCATGCCCAGGTTAGAGCTCGTGAGCCATAATAACTCATATGACTCCATGTATGTAATGGGAGGGGGGGGGGGGGGGATACTTTCTGGTTTATATTAGGAGACTGGAGCCACATGCACCCCTATATGGTCCCCTGGTCTGAGTTCTGGACGAAGAGACTCTGTGAGAGACAGGTTAGGGAGGAAGGAGTGGAGGTGCAGGTTACACAGGGCAACCCTACCTTGATCTTGTGCAGTGTTCGAGCCATCTCTACAGCCTGCACCACACAGACACGCCGGCCTTGTGCTGTAGGTCAGGTTCCCGCCACCTCGGCCTCACACTCTGCCGGAAACTGCGGAAAAGTCCTGGTCATCGGGCACCTTGGACACTTTCTCGGCCCAAGGCGGGCCCGAGACCTTGGGGTTTGTTGAGGCAGTGGGCTTTCCATAGGGAGGGGGCGTGGGGAGGCCAGGGGGGGCCCTGGTCTAGTCGACTTCCTGGGTCCTCCGCGGAGGTCAGACAACGTCGGACGCGGTGCAGATGCTGACGCCACCCTTCCTGGACCTGCAATAGGACCGGTTTGGGGTCCAGGTCGTGCGCTGGGGGCGCGGGTGGGCTAGCCGGCGGTCGGACCAGCGGGGACAGCTTGAGAAGGGCAGGTACTGGCCCAGCGGCGGTTGATGCACGGCCAGGACAGTCACTTGGGCCACCCTCCCACAAAGGAGCGAATCATACTTCCACTGGCGCCGGAGTAGGAATTGCTGCGTAGCGGGTGCAGGAGCCGCGAGAGGGTGCGGTCTCTGGAGGGGATAGCAGGTGCGGGTCAAGGACGGGAGTCCCCGCGCGGTGCTGCGGACTCGCACAACTTACTCGGCAGCAAGCTGCGCGGGGCCGTGGTGGGGGCGGGGCGTGGGGCGAGTTCACCTTGTGCGGGCTTCTCTGCCGGGGCCAGCAGGGGCTGGGGTGCGTAGCTCTTCGCCGCCGCCGCTGCCTCCGCTGCCGGGCGACGGGTGGCCCGCGCGGGGGGCCCTGGGGGGAGGGCAGTGGGTCCCGCCGGGCCCCGCCTCGTCCGCGCCCCGGCCCCGCGAGCCCTCCTCCTCTCCCTCCCGTTGGTGGGGCGCCGGGCTCTGCATCTCCTCTCGCTTGTAATTTCCAGGCTGCGGAGGAAGAGCTGGGGAGCATCGAGCCCCGCCCCGCCCGCCCCGCCGGGTCCTAGCGCCGACCCCATAAGCCGGGGAAGGGGCAAAAGTCGGGAGGAAATGTAAACCAGCAGAGGACCGGGACCCGTGGGTGAGCAGTAGTGTAGATTGTAGCCAAGAGCAAAGTTTGCTCTGGGCTCTCAGAGTAAGATTGAGTGACAGGAAGGGGTTTCTGGAGTTAACTGGGAGTCTCTCTACTCACGTCACCCTTGTGGTACAGCTTCACCAACAGCTTGTTCACACACAGAACTCTTCGGAACTCAAGAATGGGCACCCACACCATGACGATTGAGAGATTAACTAGAGGGTAGAGGGATGACAGCCATAGTAGTCTAACTTGGAGCTTGCAAGCCCAACAAAAGAGCATAACAAGCTTCTCCACAATCCCAACTCAATTCCCAGTCGGTCGTGCAACCCAGCCGGAAGTTGATACAACTTAAAGGCTAGGTTCACCGGCTAGCCTAGAATTTGGTAAATTTCCACTTCAGTCTTCACCTGGCAGAGAGAAGTCTGAACAGACCTCTTACATCCTATTGGCAGCTTCAAACCCACGGAGCTCTCTCGTGATACAACACCTGCCAAAGCTGACACTAGTTCTCAAGAGCACAGGGCCCAGAATTGCTGGCAGCCCCATCCCCCACATACACCACGCCCGGCCACCCTTACAGAAGAGAAGGGCCCAAGAGACCCACTCTGTAGACTGGTGTAAGATCTGTCCACTAACTTCCTGCTACCCTTCCATCTGGAGCCCCTGACCCTTGTTTCAATCTCTTCCATCTATCAATGAAAGCTAGGGCAAGGCAAGATGAGCATGACAGTCTTGTCACTGGTTGGGCACAGAAGGGCAGGGAAGGCTGTGTTGATGTGCTCTCTGGATAATAGGAGAAAATGTGACCACGAAGCATTGACAGTAGTGAGCTAATGGCTATCCCCTACCAGAGCCAAAGTAACCAAGCCTCTGCACCAGGGCTCTGGCGGTGGCCTTTGCAGTCTCTCCTGGACCCAGAAAGTCCCTCCTATCTTCACAATTGTAGGTTTCTTTTTTTTTTTATTAAAAAAAAAAGGTGTTAGAGAAAAAACCTCGGAGTCAGCCAATGCGGGTCACAAATAGCTGTGTTTTGGGTTTTGTTTTTTTCTTTCTGGAAGTGATCAGGGGCTCTTTTGGGAGCTGTTTGTAAACCATGCCCAATTTTAAAATGAGCAGAAAGTTGGCCGTGTGGTAGCACAGGCCTTAATCCAGTACTCAGGAGACTGAAAAGGAAGATCCAAGTTTAAGGCTTTCCTGGGCTACATATTGAGTTCAAAACCAGAAGGCAATAAAGTAGGCGTGACTCAATTAAAAAAAAAAAAAAAAAACCAAAAAGCTGAGGCTGTAACTTTGTCATAGAGCCTAGGTTATAACCAATAAAAAAATAATCAAGGGCAACAGGTAGCCTGATGGCAGCGGCCCTGAAGGGTGTTCTACAAGTAAGTCTTCTAAAACGAAACGCAGGTCCCCCATCAGGCATGCATGTCTTAGTTCCCAGGCCTCCATCAATGTGGAAGCGTCTGCTAATCACACCCACGCACTCTAAACCCAACATCTTTAGCTGTCTGTCTGGGAATGAGTTGTGGCATTGGGGGACTGGTTTGGGCTCGAGGAGGCCCCAGGCACTAACTCTTGACCTCATCTGCCAAAGATTACCTACCCCCAAAGCCTGGTCTGTTTGTAGTACCATATACAGGCTTAGGCAGGAAGCCAACGTACATCGCAAAGCTAAAGACTGCTTTGGAGTGGATCTTCAGGACTCGACATGAGGTAGAGATAGCAGCAGTGGCCTTGATGGGCTTTTGGGCCCCTGATAGCCAATGAATACTTGGCAGATTGCAGACATGAGGGTTATAAACCTCTCATGACCACCTTTCAGTACAGAGTTGTGGGGAGAATAAGGCTGGGGCTGCGAGCAGGAGGGCTGTGATGACAAGCTGACAGGACCCCATCCCTGGAGGTGCCAGTCTGAGGGAAACAGCCTGCTAGTGAGGGACAGATGTCAGGAGCAAAGCTGTCACTCACACAAACCAGATTAAGAACAAAACTTTCATGTCTTAAGGTCAAATAATAGCAAAGGACCTGCCGAGGATGTGGAGGATAGCAGACGGATTGACTTCATTCCGCATCAATTAATTTGCCTGTGCGGGACCCCTAACCCCTTGAATTAGGGTTCTTGGCTCTGAGGCTCCACAAAATCATATTGTACCACATCCTAAGCAAGAGAGACAGAGAAGTGAACCAAGGGATTGGCCAGAAGGGTTGGACATGAATCCCAGGACCCAGCACCCTGGTTCTATCCCTGTATGGACCTGGGTTCAATCCAAACACAATACCTTTTTTTTAGTCTGTATAACTTTAAGTAGATCCTCACATACTTGTATCATCCTCTGAGAACATTAACCTCTGAGAATGACAGCAATTGAAGGTTTGGCCGTAGGGTATATCTACCTTCCCCATCATTAGATATGTTAACAAAAACTGCAACCACCGGAGGATGGGTAGAGCAGAGAAACTCATTGTCCAAAAACTCATTGATTTAAAAAAAAGGGATTAGAAAGATCATGATGTAGTTAGATTCTGGCGTGAGATTACATAGTGCGAAGGCTGGCCAAAGAAAGACACTTGCTGTGCTGGTCTGTTTCTAGAGCGAGGGATCTGCCAGAAGGTAAGTGTGCCACCTTTCTGAAGTCATTAGAGGCTGGGCTGGCTCTTTCATGTCTCCCAGCTCAAAAGCTTGGCACTGAGGAGGTGAACATGGACTAGAGAGGTTAAGAGTTTATCAGGGGGGAGGGGGTAATCGCAAGATGGAGCTCAGGGAAGGCGAGAGAACTCAAGGCTAGGGCAGACACTGAGTGACCCTGGTTCCATTTGCACCTCATAATGAATGAACTGCCAGCGCCTAGAGGGGACTTTCAGCTCTTTCAGCACTGTGGCTCCTGGAATAGGGGAAGAAGAGAGGTCCCTGATATTTCCATACCAGACAGTGGTGCAGGGGACATGCAAAGCCTGTTGGTAGTACCCCTGATCTGA
Organism: Mastomys natalensis; assembly: GCA_021653895.1. Lineage (NCBI taxonomy): Eukaryota > Metazoa > Chordata > Mammalia > Rodentia > Muridae > Mastomys > Mastomys natalensis. The sequence goes on along the minus strand of JAJTUV010004131.1, from coordinate 4,005 downwards.
TCCCTAAAGCCATACATCCATGCACAGCTTGAAGGGACCTCCAGGCTGATGTCATCTGACCACCCTGACGTGTGGAGACCACAAGGCCTAGAGATAGGGAGGAATTGGAAATAAAAATCCAGAGCTGGGTATGGTGGGGTGTGTGCTGTGTCTGTAATCTTAGCGCTTCCAGGCAGAGGCAGGTGGTAGGAGAGATATTCAAAGTCATCTTGACCTACATAGAGAGTTTGAATTAGCCTGGGCTACACAAAAACAAAGAAAAAAAGACCCAGTTCTCCTGGTCTGAAATAGCCCCTATCCCCATTACATACAGTCTTTTTAGTTGTTTGTGGGAACTTGAAACTTGAAAGACCCTCCACACACACAGTGCCTGCCACTCTGCTTTGTTTTTGTGAGACATGGTTAACTCTGTAATCTATCTAGCAGGCTGGGTTTGAATTCGAGTCAGTCCTGCCTCAGCCTCCAGCGGATTACATAAGATGAGTTAGTTACCCATGCTCAGCATACTCAAAGTCTTTGAGTGCTCACTCCTACTCCACCATCTAGTCAGGCCAGACAGACGGAGGCTCTTTGGATGATAAATACGCCCCACAGCGCCCCTTCTCCCCACTTCCTCCTGGGGGTCAGCCCTGTCTGCCGTGAAGGAGGAGTAAATGCCAAGAAGTTGTCTACGCAAACAGTGTGCCCTGGGATCACTGTTCTAGATGACCAGACAGTGACTGTTGTGACATCAATGGGAATTAGATTGGAGGAGGTAGTTTCCATGCCTAGGACCTAAGGTCAAAATACTCTCAGGCCTCAAGGTGGGCTGGACTTGAGGGCAATCCTGTTACAGTGATAATATGAGCTGTATCCAAGCCCTGCAAGGTCGGCGGATCTATGGTTTTACTAGGGTGGGTCTCATGCCTTGCTGAGAGCAAACAGGCCCAATGCTACCCTGAGGGAGCCACAGCCACTAAGCCAGTCACTCAAGGTCACCCCACATTCCTCATTTTGTGAGTGACACCTGTCACAGTATATATTGTACTTGCTGTCCTATTGAGCCCCACATAGGACTCATCATCATCTCGGTCACAAAAATGGCCAGCATGACACGAAGCATGTACATCCACATACACAATCAGAGTGAATGTTGCCAGATGAAAAGTGCCTATGCAAGGTACCTAGTGAAATGTGTGCTTCAGGACCCAAATCCCCATCCAGTGTGAGAAGGCTCACGACTTGAACCTCAGCTCAGATGCCAGAGGCAGAGGCAGGAGGATCTCTGTGTGAATTTTTGGCCAGCCTATCTCAATGGTAAGTTCCAGGTCAGGCCAGAGCTATGTAGTGAGACTCTAGTAGAGAAACACACACACACCAAATAATTTTTACATAAAATATATCCCAAATATTTGCTAATCTGAAAAAGCTCTGCATCTAAGGACATGCCACCAGCATTGCCAACCTTACTGGTGCGTGTGCCAATCAACACACAGCAATTCCACACAGGCCACCTACTTATGTCAGTTATATATACATATGCATAAGTATCTGTGCACAGGCACATCCTGCACGTGGAAGAGGAGGCACAGGCCCAGCGTATTGACTAGAATCATCTGGGTTCAGCAGTGTCCACAACAACCTTAGGCTGACAGTTAAGGCAGGGACTTGGGTTTTGACAAGGAAGATAACCAATAAGGTGTCAGAACCTACAATTGGTGCCTCAAATGATTCCCCTGGATCTGGAAGTCTGGCTAGGGTCACACCATATATCACTGACCACTCCCTAGTTCTACAGTGTGATGCTGTCCTGCTCAGGACTCTCAGAGTCCACTTAGCTTTGATATTAAAAAAAAAAAAAAATGTAGGAGTTGGTGGGTTCAAAGAGTGAGGGCCACGTCACAGAAAACACAGGAGTTATTGCCCACCTAGCAGAAGAAAGCCTAGACAATCTTCTTGACATCCCTCACACCAGTCTTAGCCAGAGCCATGCCGGGGGCGGGGGGGTGGCGTCAGGCAGATGGATCCAGTTCTCCTAATAAAGGAAATTTAAGGGCTTTGGAAGGCTACATCGACCATCTATCAATCAAACTGAGTTCCTGCCACCGTCAGGACCTTGTCAGCCGGGCCACCAGCAGCACGGGTGTGGTGGTCATCCCGGGGCTCCCAGATCCTTTCTGAGGTGGGAGTGGGAGGGAACGCACTGCCTTGGTTCTGTAGAGTCCTGGGCTGCTCCTTTATCTCTTATCTCAGGACGGTTCCAAAAGGAATGAGGCAGGAGAGCTGAGAGAGGGGACCTGTTACTGTGAAAGTCCTTTCTTGAGGGGATAGATTTCTCTCTCCTCAGAGCCTGGGGATGCTTGGGCAGCAGAAGCCTATAAAAGTCAGAAGGGCAGCCTCAAAATCCAGGGCACAAGAACTAAGGACCGATTGGGAATGACCGCAGACAGAAGTACCAGATTAGCAGTTCAGGAAGTGGCTGGGCAAGGGAAGCCAGCCTGTCTGGGTGAGGACCTCAATATCTGTGTTGATCTAAATCGCGTTTATTGACTTCAGTCTGTTAGACGGCCTGTCTCCACGAGTGTAGACTGATTGAGGTTTAATTATTACAGGGGAGCGGAGTCGTGAAGTAGGGAGTGCTGAGCTTAGTGCCCTGACACAGTGGATTCTCATTAGTGCACATTGGATGATGACATACAATCCACCTTACCCTCGGTCCTTATGTTCACACAGGCACCTGCCAGAGGGCACAGGGAGCCAGCCCTACCTACTCCAGGGCAGAGAAAGAAAGCTATTTCTTCAGGCTGAGTGAAGGGTGGTGTGGGTGAGTCTCTTCAGGGCTCTGCCGTGAGAATGAGCTTCTAGGTCCAGGCTTCATATCTGGGATCGTAATATAGTCTTGGACGAAAAACAGTTCTATTGTAGGCTCGGCTGCCATGGCCATTGTTGCCTGAGGGGCTCTTTCCAGCCCCTAATTTGGGAGTCCTGGGTCAGTGGGCCATCTCCACGGTTTCCTGGAAGGAGGCTGCCTCCTTCAGCACCTTCTAAATTTAGTCTTGGCCTCTGTGACTCATTTCTGAAATCTGCTTGGTCCCTCCTCCAGGAGTGTGCTCCATGATATTTTTATCCTCCGCTGGCCGCACAGGACTGAGCATAGAGGCCCAAAATCCCCCAGAAAAACCCCCACTAAGAAGGGTTCCCTGCTCCCAATTTGCCGGGAGTTGTCTGGGTGCCTCTCTGACCAGATCCTATATCCAGCCCCACTTCTGTCTTCAACCTTTCTCTAGGCCCACCACAGCCTGATCTGGCTGTGTGGACCATCTTGGGGCTCTCTCCCAGGAGAGAAAGGTAGAAACAAGTCCTTCCCTTCCCATCTGGCTTTCTAGTCTGCCCACACCTGAAAGGCTGGAGAATCTGCTTCTTGGCCAGACTCCCTCCCCATTGGCCTCATGCACTTCCTCCTGCCTCTAAATAAGGAGTTTGAACCACATCATTACTATAAAGGCTGGGAGCAAAATTGAAGTACCACTGGGCCAGGCCTCTACCCACCTTTCATGCAGGGTGTGCCAGGGATATAGTCTCTAATGTATTTGCGGCTCCTGTGTGCCTACTCCTCCATCCTCCTTCTGGCCCAAAACTGCTCCATTCACAGTAAACATGGGCCAATAATTGATACTTCTGCCCTGCAGGGAGGTAGGGACCCCTCACTATCCCTATGCTTAGAAGGACATGGAGTGAGCCCAGGGTCTGGATCCTGTTGGTTCAGAAATATATTATTCAAACATGAGACAGAATCCCTTAACTCTGGGGCCTTGGGATGTGGGCAGAGCATGTGCACTCTCTGCGTGTCAACACTCCAGACCATTATCTTTCCCTGAGACAGAAGAAGAGGATCGAGAGCCAGAGTCCCCATTTATACTTTCAGGAATGTTGGCCCCGGAGCAGGTTGTCAAAGTTTTGGAGGAGTTGGAATAAACCCAGGGCGGCTGCTTACTGGCTGGAGAAGAACATCATCTGTGCCTGCCG